>CAUYSK010067418.1:0-21135 GCA_963575035.1 Avahi laniger | reverse complement strand
CAAGAGCGAGACCCCGTCTCTACTAAAAAAATAGAAAGAAATTATCTGGACAACTAAAAATATATAGAAAAAATTAGCTAAGCATGGTTGCACATGCCTGTAGTCCCAGCTACTCGAGAGGCCGAGGCAGGAGAATCGCTTGAGCCCAGGAGTTTGAGGTTGCTGTGAGCTAGGCTGACGCCACGACACTCACTCTAGCCAGGGCAACAGAGTGAGACTCTGTCTCAAAAAAAAAAAAAAAAACAAACAAACGAAAACAAAGAATTATGTAGAAAATTTAACCTCTATCACACAAAGAAAGTTATATTTGGATTAATAAAAAGGTATAATAATGTTCTACAGAATAATGCTGACATAGTTTTAAGAGTTACAAACATTTAACATAAAACTTGTCAAGTTATTTGGAATTCAAAGGTCTATGTAAGTTTTTGGAACTAGCATGTGTTTACCTTTTTTGCTTGGGCCAGAGAGATAAAAGACATAAAATAAGTACTTTAAAATATTCCTATAGTTTGAATCTTTTGACTGTAATTTCATTAAAGCTAGAACTAGTATTTCACCAGTCTCATAACTAGCATTAGGGAAAAAAGAAGATACACTCAGGCAGAAATCAGGAGAGCAGGATTGTTTAATGGAATAAGATTTCATACCAAATTTATAACCTAGCTCAGGACATAGACATTAATGAAAGAATTCACTGCAAAACAATGAGGCTGGCCAGGAAATGCCAGACTGTGATCCTATGAAGCCTATTTGGGTGCTGCGAGTCCTGTGTGTCAGGATCTGGAAGAAAATTCAACTTCTTTGGAAGTCTAAGTAGAAGGGGGAAGACTGCTCACGATTTTGAATCTGGAGGTCACAGTAATTACTAAGTAAGTCGTTATTGGTAGGAAGGTCTAGAAATAATTAACCAGGATTCATAAGAAACAAAATAATGAGAAACCTAGGTGTAACAAAGTATAACAAATAGATCCACTTTAGGCATCAGAAATGTATATCCTGAAAACTCATGGATCCTATCCTGAGCACAGGAAAATTTGAAAAAATACATCAATTCTTTCAGGTCATTTAGTAAGTAGTATTACATACATCAGTCTTGAAAAATTATATTCACATGCTAAAGTGTCTTTTTTATACTAGTCAATTGTGCTCTAAGAAATATTGGATTGTTGGGGATAATAACAAAAGCAACAGGGTCTTGAGACCTACAGAGATTCATGTGCTAAGGTGACGACAGAAGAAAAAAGGGCACTCAGACATCAGGAAATAAGACCGGAATAAAAATACGGGATGAGTTCTCATCCTTGGAATCGAGCAAAGCTTCTGTCTAGAAGTAGTACTAAAGGGCAGAACAGACCTCACAGCAGAAATGTCATAGGTGGTGGTCTAGGAAAACTCCCTAGCAAAGGATCCCTGGTAAAGAGAGCATTGTTTTCAAATCCTGCCATGAGACTGAGCTTATTCTGAGAGTGCAGATGGATCATGTGACTGCAGCCAGCAGGAGAGGAGGTCTAGAGAGCCAGGAAACTGGATGGACTACTGTATTCAAAGTGGATACTACCATATGTTTCCTAACATACATTTTGGCCCATTAGAAACTAACATTCTCCATAGACTGTCACTGTATATAAAGCCAGCATCCTCTGTTCCTTCAGGTTTCTGATGATAAGCTGTGGAGAAATGGAAGCATCTCTCAAAGCGATGCTAGCTAGTCTCCATTCGAATGACGGCTGAGAAACGCACATGAGATGTTGCCCACCTATTCCTTGTTTTGTTTCTGTACTTGAATCTGAAAAGTAGGTGGAAGGTGGAGGAGGAATGGAAAAAAAAGAGGTGAGGAGGCATGGAGAATGCACATGTTCTGTACACATTTAAGTTGGAACCACAGGAATATTTAATCATACCGCCTGCTTGTTGCAAGCTCACATCAGTTAAGTTTACCACAATGATTACTGATTGTGTCTCTGCTGTTATAAAGACATTTTGAAGTAACTGAGGAAAAGGCAGACAGACATTTCCCCTAATATCGTTTTGCATATATCTGAGGAGAATTTTGAAATAGGTATTAATCTTTATCGCAGGAACAAAAATTATAAATACTATAATAGACATGTAAAGGTTATGGAAATTGCAAAGGAGTTTCGGCCTAGGCCGAGTTACTTGCCACACAGAGATCCAATTACTGAGACAACGAAGGTTGCCAAGGAAGAAAGGAAATTTTAATGCAAAAGACGTCTTTTCGGGAGAAGCAGCCTCAAATCCATCACCCGGACCAATGGAGATCGTGGGCTTTTGAAGGAGAGGCCATGTGCTCTGGGGCAGGTCGTGGTATAAATGACAAGTGGCCGCACGCATGGGGGGCAGGCTGTGGGGACCATGAGTTTGAGCATCAGGAAGCTTGTTCAGGGGCCTTCAGAATCTCCTCCCTTTGTCTTCTAGAAATTCCATTATTTCTGAGAAACAACTCAGAAAAGTCATCAAGCCCTACTGGCCTGAGAATCTAAAACATGAGAGGTAGAGAATTATATAAAAACATATGGAGGTCATTGAAACTTGTTTATAAAGCTGGTTACATAGACACGATGAAATAGGGGAACGAAGGGGAGGAACTGAGCAAATTCCATACCCTTGTTGGTCCTTTACTTATCGTAAAGGAAGGGTAATATCTTGTTGCAGACAGAGCGAATTACGTAAAGAAAACAGGTAGCATGGTCCATATTACGGTCACAAGAAGGCAAACAATTTAAATGAGCCATGATTAGTCTGGTTATCTGTGTTACAGAGATCAGTAAATAATAGGATGTACAATGTTAAAAGTATTTTGAGACTCTATAGCTTAAATGTCCTGGTAGAGTAAGAGATTGAACAGAGGCAATATTTAAAAAGAAAATCGCTGAAACACTGCTTTGAGAACAGCTGAAATGTAATTCTTAGATCCGTGAAGCTCAAATTATCCTTGGCAGGGCAGAAAAACAAACCAAAAACCTAGAATAAAAACTTCTAGATACATCACAGTGAAATTTTCCAACACTAAAATGAAAGAGAAAGTCATAAAATCAACTAGAGGAAAAACACAGGAGGGCCAAATGTTCTGACAATGGATTCTCTGTCTCAACAATGGATTCTCTGTCTCAACAATGGATACCCAAAGAAAGAAGAGACATTTTAATGTGCTGAAAGAAAGTAAGTGTGAATCTAGAATTCATTGCTAGTGAATATATTTTTTAAGAATGAGAGGAAAATAAAGATACATTTATAGAACAAATAAATCTAAAAGTGAGCAATTTCATCACCAGCAGATTAACTAAAAAAAATTATAAAGGATATGCTTTAAGTTGAAAGGAATTGATCTTGTATGGTAAACTAAAGAAAAGAAAACATTAAAGAATTTTGAAGGTGGTAAATATGGAACATTTTTACATTGACACTAACTATAGAGAGTAATAATGCCTTTGAGTGTTAAAAAGAGATAGAGTAAAAATACGTGACAATGATAATATCGTTTGGAACAGTGTGTGGTGTTAAAGTTTTCAAAGCCCACTGCGTATTCCTGAGAAGGGTATAAGTATTGATTAACTTGGGTTCTGATAAATTAATTATCTCTCTGTAATTTTTATGGTAACTTCAAAAGGAAGAGAGATAGAATATGTAACTTATCAGTTGATGTTATTTCTCCCTGGAACTCAATATTTCTGTTCACAATGGTGAATTTTTTTCTTCAAATCTCTGCCTGAGACTTTCTTTAGCTAAAATATCCTTCTTACTATCAATGACAAGTGGGATAGCCAATAAATAATCCAGTTCTCTTGCCTTTTAAGTGACAAAACAGCATTTCCAAGAGGTCCCTAGCATAACTGAGTCCCAGCTACAATCAGTAGTATCATGTTGAGTTGTAATAACCTGCGTATATTGACTTTCTTCTTTTCCTATATCATTTCTCTGCTATTCTACTGATTTTCCTGTATTACCTTCCACATCAACTACTAACACATCCTACTCTCTGGAAATGATTCTGAGAGAACTCAATCTACGACAACTTTAATCAAGTAGAGCAAAAACAAAATAAATATTCAAACACTGAAAAGTGATAAGGTAAGAAGGAAAAAATAACATAGACTTGATGGAAAAAGAAAAAAATTGATGATAACCTGGTAGATTTTGCTCAAACATATTTTCTAAGCCCATTACATGAAGATTAATTGGATATTCCAACCTCAAGACAAATGTTACTGAACAAGTAGACAAAAGATTCTGTACATACATAAAAAAATCCCAAGAACACTATCAATAATATGTCCTAATCAGTATTATGGAACATAAATATCCTAGAACAGATCATAGGCCATGTGCTACATCATAAAATATCTTGATAAATTTCAAATGATTTAAATATTCCAAATTATATTCTGTGACACTCATTAAACCAGACACTCATTAAATGTAATTAAATTAGAAATTAATAACAAGATTCTAGTAAAACCTCAAGTATTTGGGAAGAAGCAATAGGTATTTAAGTAATTTATAGGTCAAAGAACAGACAGGAAAAGTAATTTAAAGTATTTTGAACAGAATAATTATAAAAATATATCAATTACTTTAGATGCTTACATGACAAAGAAAAAAAGATTTAAAAAGAATGATAAGAAATTCAGGAACAAAGAGGAAATTAACCTAAGATTTAAGCAAGGGAATAATAAGACAAGGAAGGAAAAGAATCAATGAAATAATCAAAATAAACTCATAGAGAAATGTAACAAAGCCAAAAGTTGATTAACATTGATAAACACTTAGTGAGCAAGAGAGTGAACTAGAGCGAGAGCAAGAGAAAACAAATTACACACAGGGATAAATATTTCTACCAATTCTACAAAAACTGAAAGTATAATGAAGAAATATTAGGGAAACTTTTATGCCAATAATGTTGACAACAAAGATGAAAAGAAGTAAATCTAAGAAATAGGAAGCATAAATTGCACTATATCTACTAAATTCATATTTAAATTAGTTCCAAGAACAAAAATCAAAGTTCAGACTGCTTCGCTGGTGAATTCTATCAAATATTTACATAAGAAATCGTATCAATATTACAAAAATTTCCACAGAGGAATTTCTTTAAGAGAAAACACTTTCCAACTCATTTTATGAGAAACATTTAACATAAATACCGATAACTGATAAATTGCCAAGAAAATTATAAATCAATCATTTTTAAAATTAAAAATAAACATGTCCCCATAATAATAGCAAAATACAAAAGCATAGTACTATATAACCAAGCGAGGATAAGCTCAAGAATACAGTTAGCGTAACCATGTAGTCCAAAGACCATCGGGATGGCTGTGTAGTGGAAAGGAGAGCTTTATTGGCAGTACCTCTTCGCAGCCGAGGAAGAGTGAACCTCCAGCATGTGCCAGAGGGGCTCTCTCTTAGAAGAGGGGACAGACAGATTGGGCTTTATGCCTCACGGTGCCTATGTCACACAATAAAGTCATACGTATTCAGGTTTTGGGGAAAAGCTATACATATTTACAAGAGGACATTTATGAAGGGGATACGTATTTATGGGCAATGGGGAAACATACACATAACATACAGCTCATGTTCCCTTTGGGGCCGGGTTTTAATGTTAAAATCCATCAATCTATCATCTGAAAATGACATAACCAGAATACTTAAATAATTCCTACATATCAATTAACAACTTAATAAAAATTGAACAACAGATTTGAAAATATTTTTAACAATATCAACCAAAACTATATACAAATGTCCAATAAGAGCATAAAAAGGTGCTAATGTCATTAGTAGTTAGGAAAATGCAAATCAAAATCAAAGTCGACCTTCCCAGCCTCTGATAAGCACCATTCTAATCTCTGCCTCCATGCAATCGATTATTTTAATGGTTACAAAATATAGTTGGGTATTTAGATCGAATGAACAATATTTGATAGCACAGCAAAGTGACTGTAGTTCACAATAAGTTATGGTATGTTTTAAAATAACTAAAAGGATAGTAAGTATATACTATGTGTACTACTCAGCCATAAAAAGGAATAAATTAATGTCTTTTGTAGCAATTTAGTTGGAACTGGAGACCATTAATCTAAGTGAAGTATCTCAGGAATGGAAAAACAAACACCACATGGAATTGGAATGTTCTTAACACAAAAAATGATAAATGCTTGAGGTGATGGATACCCCATCAACCTTGTTTGATTATTACACATTGAATGCCTATGTCAAAACCTTACATGTATCTTATAAATATATACAATTATTTTGTATCCATAATAATTAAAAATAATAAAAACATACATATGTATACATATATATAATCAACTGCAATAAAATCAAATTTGGGAAGCACCTCACACTGCTATAATAGATAAAGTTAAAAAGACAGAACATTGCCGGGCGCGGTGGCTCACACCTGTAATCCTAGCTCTCTGGGAGGCCAAGGCAGGCAGATTATTTGAGCTCAGGAGTTCGAGACCAGCCTGAGCAAGAGCGAGACCCCATCTCTACCAAAAATAGAAAGAAATTAATTGGACAGCTAAAAATATATAGCTGTCCAATGGGCATGGTGGTGCATGCCTGTAGTCCCAGCTACTTCGGAGGTCGAGGCAGTAGGATTGGAGCCCAGGAGTGTGAGGTTGCTGTGAGCTAGGCTGACGCCACAACACTCACTCTAGCCAGAGCAACAAAGTGAGACTCTGTCTCAAAAAAAAAAAGAACATCAAATATTGGCAAACATGTAGGAGCCTAAAATAGTATAACTACTTTGGAGACTTTTAGCAGTTTCTTATATAGTTAAATGTGCACAATCCCTATGACCCATTAATTTCATTCCTAGACATTTATTCAAGAAAAATGAAAAACTTATTCATAAAAGTAATTGTACAAGAATATTTATAGTAATATTATTCTTAATCATCCCAATCCGGAAACAACTCAAATGTTTGTGAAAGGACAATGCATTTTAAAAAAATCTTTGATATAGCCATGCAGTGGAATACAGCTCAGCCAAAAAAAAAAAAACTATGATATGTGCAACAAAATGGATGAATCTCAAAAACGTTATTTTGAGTGAAAGAAACCAGATGGAAATAGTGCATGCTATATGATTCCATTTAGGTGAAATTCAGAAATAAAAAATCTAATCTATGGTCACAGAAAATCTGAAAGTGGTTGCCTATGATCGATAACGTCTGGAAGATGGTTTGGGATACTTTCTGAGATAATGAAAATATGCTATATCTTTATCGGTGTGTGGATTGCATGGATATATGCATTTGTCAAAACTCATTGAATTGTATCCAGAGATCTGAATATTTGACTGCAAGAAATTTTATCCCAGCTTATAAAACAATATCTGAGAAGATTGATTACATTTGGTTAGGCCATGTTACCAATCTGTGAGTTCTAGTATTTTAAATAGAGAATGTGTTGCCTATACCCACAATGGTGAAATTCCCAAGCATTAATTTATGATACTGCTTTAGTTATTATATAACCTTTAAGGAAATTAAGAATGTATCTTCTCTGAAAAATTAATTTTAAGCATATATAATGTTCTATATAATACATTCAATAATTATATTTCAGATGAATACACGGTGACATAGAGGGATTAAGCAGTATTTTATGTTATGCTATAAATACACGGTTGAGCTGGTGTTTGAACTAAGGCAATGTGATTCCAATGCTTGCCCTGTGCTCTTTATGCATTTTGCCTCCAACAAATGATAACCGTCAAATGAAAAAACTTCTCGTAGTAAGTTATTTGTTCTGCTATAACAAAATACTGCAGGCTGGGTAACTTATAAAGAACAGAAATTTATTTCTCAAGTTCTGGAGACTGGAAAATCCAAGATCAAGGATTGGTGTCCAGTGATAGTCCAGTCTCTAACTTGTTGCTGTGTCCTCCAGAGGGGACAGATGCTGCGTCCTCACATGGAGAAAGAGACGGAAGGGCAAGAGTGCTCCCTTCAACCTCCAGCCCCTTTAAAAGGGTGTTAGTCCCATTCGGGAGTTGTGAAACCCTCGTGACTTAATCACCCACCAAAGGCCACAGCTGTTCATATTGTTGCATTGGTGATTAAGTTTCAACATGAATTTTGAAAGGGACACCATAATTCAACCCACAGCAATTATCCATTCCAATGTCTACCTTTTTCTTTTGCTCTGCCCATCCAAATCTTACCTCTTTCTTGAAGTCTTCATTCTCAGGCATATTCTTCCAGCTCATTACGATTTCCTCTCTTCTTGATCGCCCATATTTACTGCCTTCACGCATAAGTGTGTTGCTTCATTGTCTCCTATGTTATATGTGATCCTGCTGGATTCATACAGATCATGATAAATCATAGGTTTACATAGTACTTAGGAAAATATTAATATCCAAACATATTATTACACTGATACTCCAACTAAATTATAATATTGAAAAATACTTGCATACATGTATTGTTGTGTATATCTTATAGTATATGGAAGGATTTAGATACACAGAAATTACTAAATATTTCTATTGTGGAATGTAAAAAAAACCCTCAAAATTACTTCTCATGATTTGTTGGAACAAATTATACATAGCCCAAAATATGCAAATCATTTATTTCCAACTGCACATAAACACCAATATTTAATTGGGCATATTGCCAACATTTAATACTTTAGAATTTACAGTTATTATAGATCTAAAAGCAAAATATCTTTTGGTTACAAGAGTAAGCCGGTCAACTCATGCTATTTTTCTGCATTCCATCTATGTCTTTGCTGTATAAGCAAAAAATACCCTATTTGGATGTCAAAGAAAGAACATGAATAAAAAGCCATTAGCTATAGCTGTTCCAAATGTATAATGGCTGGGATTATGAAACCAACAAAACATCTGTTTTTCCTGTGAGGATCTGACAAGTTCAACTCTAGTCGTGGTGGTCTGTTATTAGATGCAATTACAGTCTGTACTGATTCCACGGTGCCATCTGTCGTCATGAAACTGCATTAACTCATCGTTTAATACCATGCCCTTTTCAAATTACACCCTTTAATGTTAACTTCACGAAATTGTTCTAACAGTTTTTTAAAATACTATATGTCTTCTCCATTTATTATGAAATCATGCGATATATTCACTTGAGGGGAAAAAATCTTTTCTCTATGTGGAATAAATGTGGCTTCTCTATTGACTCTTTTGTGTTTTCACTACCCCAACCAAAAGACAAAAGGATTACTGACCTGCCCTAACAATCTAATCACAATCATCCAGATGCCCATTTCTAGAGAATTCCTAGATAAGTATTACATTTGCCTCCCAATTCACCCAGTTTCTGTTTGATTATATCACATGTGCTTTAACTCCCTCCTTTCCTTGTTCTTAAATACCATTGCACTTACATCACACATTCCATCTACTTATCTTATGACAGATACGACACCATTTCTTTCAGTATAGATGTTTGTGACGGCATGTTTTGTTTCTCTATGGAAACATATGCTCCTTGAAGTGAGTGACCATCTTTGTCAGAGTCGGACAAAGAGCCTTGCTCTTAATAAGCCTATGGTGAAAACATAAAGAGTGATTTATAGAGGAAACACAGTTCATCCTAGGTAACTGTGATGGTTTAATCATAAAGAAGTAAACGATGTAACTAGATGCAAACATATTTACGGAAATTGATAAATGAATATAAAGTCCAACAGCATAGCAATTTACAAGAGCACAGATGTTCAGAATAAAATTTCACAGCTAATGCACCTTCTGAAATATTTTTGTAAATAAACTCTGTTCCTCCTAATAATATTGTGAGATTCTATATTTATTATTATGATATCTGAAAGTGCTCTAGAAAAGGCAAACATGCCAATAAAAGACCAGAATAGGTGTCAGCTGATATTTTGCATTTTAAATTTATTGAGTGCTTCACTGCTTTAGTGATGTATAGAATTCCAACCCATGTTTAAGTCACTGATACTTGCTTTGCTGCTCACTAAAAATAGCTGAAGGTGAATTTATGTTGTTTTTATAGCATGCTAGATGCAAATGTTTATAGCATTTTATTCATAAAATTATGTACCTGTCACATAAAGAAATTTGACAACGAAAATGTGTGAAACAGTTGACAGTCCTGATAACTAGTAATTTTACGTGATTTAGCTTGTGTCATCTTGTGAGCTTTAATGATATTTTAGCTCCTCTCCATAATACTATATCTTCTTAAGTTGATAGTTGCTTTCTTATATTCATATCATTTTGTCTGTACTGTTGAAAAACTATATTAAACTAATATTTTAAGTAATTGTCCATTTTAACTTTTTTCTATTAAACAGTTAAAGTGGACAGTTATTTCTATGAAAACAGTTTTCTGTTTTCTATTATTTCTATTACGTAAACATCTATCAATCAAATCAATGATATACTAGACATTAATTGTTAAGCAAAATGCAAAAATCATGCATTGACAGAATTTTTTAAAAAGAGTATAAAATGAGTATATATCATCACTGCCTTTACTATCAAATTCAGTGTATTATCAATATTTTTGAAAACATCTATATAAAGACATACTAACAATGACCTTCACTCTGTTATTACAAATAGTGAACCTTTAATCAAGGAATTTATTTAATGACATATTTCTGCAGGTATTACTTAAAATCAAAATCAGATAATTTACATACTTATTTGCATTTTTCATAGTCCTCAAATTTAAATATCTTTAAATTGCCCAAATTGTGTTCTAAGATTCTGGAAGTCTCTCTAGTTTCAAAAATTCAAATTGAAGTAACACAAACATATGAAGAGAGTATACTGAAGTGATGTGGATAGTATCTTCAATTTACATTGGTTGGTAAGTACTTATAAAAGAGATTTTTGAAAATTTGGGAATAGGTATGAATTTTTCTTCCATATTTTATGAACTTCGTTAGAACCCACCTTTCCTGTATTTCAGCTTGATTCATTTCTCATTTATTTCTGCTTTATTAATTAATAAATATTTAATTTCACTGTTATCCAGGCAGAAAATAAGGAAATAAGACACATTTCCATTTTTCCATGACTATTAGTTTCAAACAAAAATGAAAGGAAAATATCCAAAAATAAAGTCATAGTCCAACAGTATGTAACATAAAACATGAAGATGACATACTACGACAGCTTTCAGAAGATATAATACTGCTATTTCCAACTTGAAACATATATAAATTGTGAAAAGATGCTCTATGAAAAAAATCTCTACTTTTGTATAGTAGAACTTAATTCCAAAATAAGGGTACTACTCCTTGACTTTTATTACCAGATCACTTGAATATGTTTGGTTATTTGATTTATGAGAAAAGTTAGAAAAGACTGCATATTTACTAAATCAGTTGAATGACAACATCAATAAAAATAGCCATTTACTTACCTTGTTATGCACATTACCGTGTTTTCAAAAGCAAAGTCTACAAACGAGTTTCTTCATTAAATCTTGATTGTTCTTCAAGGATACATTTATTTTTCCACTACAAAACAACTATTGTTGAAGTATTCATGTTTTTATCATGAAAATAACTTCCTTTTTCCCTCTCTATCCATACACACACACATATGTGTATGTGTGCATGTAGTGTATACATACAGTACTTAATTTTGTTGATTTTTTCCCAGTATGATAATATTAAAAAATTTACATTAAAACCCTTATTTTAAAAAAGAAAAATATTTATTCAGAAGTGTCAAATTATTATTTAAGTTTGTTGACAACTCTATCATATAATTACATGTAATACTGTAGCATTTAGGAACTTTGAGTTTATAATTAATAAATATTTAAGTATAATAATATGTAAAAAAGATTTACAAAAGTCTTATAAAAGAAATAACTATCATCAGAGTATACTGTATTTTTAGATGGTGAACAAATCACAGAAATATACACTCCAATTACTGTTTGCCTAATACCTTTATTAAACCAAATACATCACACAATGTTGGAAATAACTAGATAAAATAAAATCTAGGTTTTTAGCTTATATTAAATAAGCTAAAAATTATATAATTAAAATTATTAGCTGTGTGTTATTAAAAATTGTTTAGTATATATTATGACGAATTTTTATAAATACATTTATCTTTATAGATTTATAAAATACAGTGTATCTTTCCAATTTATAGGGAGAATATTATACTAAAATTTATTGTTATGTTCCTCAATTGCCATAAATAAACACAGTCAAGCTATTTTTGTAAAAATGACTAAACAAACTTAGAATATTTTATAAATATATAGTTTAGTCAACAGAGATCAGAACTGAGATGAAGAAATTAATAATTTTATTTCTGACTTTCTACGTGTAATTTTAGGTTAAATCGACTATTGAATCAGTTCTAAAATAGAAATATCACTAGCAAAATGAATTCTTATATTTATAAATTTAAAGAAAAATAATTCTATAATCAAAAAGTTCACTAATATGACAATAAATTGCAATTGAATTAAATTTTAAGTACGACATGCAAACTTGGGGAAAAATTGTGGTTTAAATCTTATATGATAATAATTTCCTATAACAGAAAATTCATTTATGAACCATCTAATTTAATAGGTAAAATATTCTTCTGTTATTTGATCTTCAATACTAAAAATCCATCCTTTTGTAATTACTTTTAGCAGAGCAATTGCAATGATATTCACATAATACCAGAAATAGATTTCACCCTGAGGGCATTTGGGAGAATGCCAAGTGACTTGACGAGAGTGTTGCTTAATTGTTCCCCAACCTGATGATGAGCCGGCTCTGAATAAATGTGTGTCATATGTTTCTGTAATTCCCAGTACCTTCCTCATCAGCATGTTAAGATTCAAAAATTCATAGTGTCCTCTTAAGACAAATTAAATCCTTTGGTCATCTCTACTTGGATTTGCCGACTCTCTAAAATGTGGAACTAAATTAAAAAGACCTAAATTTTTTAAAAGTATATTCTAGCCTTGGTCAAAATAAAAAATCAACAACTTTAAATATCTTTTAGTATAAATAAAATATTATTAAAGTATAATAATTTTAGACATATGGATATCTTGAATTTGATCATCATTTTTCAATGTGAGTCCTGTATGGCTTTGATTGTCATTGTTATATACAAAAAAATTACAGAGATTGCAAAGGATGACATAGGCAACTTTCAAAATCAGTCCTGTTGTGCCGTATATCTTATTAGCCACTTGGGTTTCTCACCTGCAACTCAGCTGGGGAACACGTGCTATTAATTCTTAAGGCACACATGTTTATGAGGAGTTAAAGGAGGAATAGGGAAAGTGAAAAATTTGCTAATATTTGTTTATCATTTACCAATTGCCATGCAATATACAAGAAAATTCTATATGTTAATTTCATTTATTCTACACAGTAAATCATAAGGTAAGAATTAATTTATATCTTTTATAGGGACACAATTTCATCCATAAAATGATACCGGTAGATATTAATAGCAGCCAAGCTGGAATTCACGTCCAGACAGTGTGAGCATCCTAGTACTGCATAACAATATTACCACAAACGTAGTTTCTTAAAACAACACATATTTATTATTTCATAATTGTTCTGGGTCAGAAGTCTGGCCACAGCTTAACTGAGTTCTCTGTCTGCGGGTTTACAAAGCTGTAAGCAGTGTTGACTAGAGCTCTGAGTCTTATCTGAGGCTCGGCTGGAAAAGATGGGCTTTCAAGCACACGTGGTCATAGGTGGCATTCAGTTGCTTGCAGGCTGCATGACTGAGGTCCTCAGTTTCTTAATGGCTGTGGGTCAGAGGTCTCTTCGACCACATGGCAGCTTGCTTCTTCAAAGCTAGCAAGGGAAAGATAGTTTCCTAGCAAAATGGATTACAACTGTACGTAACATAATTACATACACGTAATCTTCTTTACCATATTCTACTTGATAGAAGCATGTTACAGGTCCCATTTGTATTCAAAGGGAGGAGATGGCACAAGACCATGAACAAGAGGTGGGTTATGGATGCTGTTCTGTACACCACGCTGGCCTAACTCCAAACACTGAGGTACGGACATGTCATAAAGATGCCTCACTTCACTGAGACTCCAAGTGAACTATTATTGGGACAGAGGTCAGAGAGCTTGACTATACAGGTAAGATTCGCAGTGATTGTCTCTCCTTTGGGATATGTTTTATACTGCACAGATAGACAATAATTTATTTTCTTTTTGAATCAAATATGTACAGTAGCCAGAACATGAGAAAATAAATTCACCATAGTAGAATTAAAATGAATCTATAATGGCTAAAGAGAAGGAGAAGAAAAATAGTTAAGCTAATCAGAGAAAATTCAGTTAAGGAAGAAATTATTGCAATACATTTGGAAACGTATAAGTGTTTTAACTTACAAAACAACCCGCGTTCTCACAGATGGGGCAATGGAGTTAGAAAAGATTTACAAAAGTGCAGCAATGGAATGTGAATTTCGGTGTGAGTTAAAGTGAAAGCTAATGCTGAAAGGTTTTCTTTTTTTAATGAGGAGAAGAAATTTAGATTTTATAAAAAAATAAATATAGGTTATGTGGCAGAGAAAGAGCTTATAATTGAAAGGTTACTTTGGTCTCTATGTGGATGATGAGCTCTAAAATGTAGAAAAGCTGACATTTAATGTTATAAAAAGAGAGACAATAGGTAAAATATCACCAAATTGCATCATATGTAAAGGTGCACTATTATACTAAGTGATAATCTACAACAAAATTGGGGTTAATTTCAGGTTTCACTACAAGGAAGATGAAATTAGTCAGGAGCACCAACTATAGAAGAAATGCAATGAATTTAAAAGCATTGTGAAGAAAGCAGAATTTATTCTTATTCAATTAACTCTATCTTATGAAACTCTAAGCTCCTCAAAAACAGGAGCCTATCTTTGTCATCATGGCATATTCAAAGTCTTATAGTTACTGAAAGAAAAATATATATTCAATAGATAGCTATGGAATCTATATGATTCTCCTTCAAAGTGCCAGACTCTATAATATTCTGGAAATGGATAAACAGACTTTGTAACTCCCAGGATAAAGGTTAGTCTCACAATTTCAAAATCTGGCTTATGCCTTAAATGGTCCAAACCTTGAAAAATACATATGATCTATAATGCCTATATACATGTAAGCACATATATTTTATGTCACTATAGAGATAGAGATATGTAGATAATATACACATATTACACACACACACACACACACACACACACACATACACTTAAGTAAAAAATTTAAATCAGAGAAAAAAGCCTTAACTCTGACATTGCATTTTTGGCTTTCTAATTTGACATATGTTTCTGTTGTTTTATTGCTATTCTTTGTATTAGTTCATTGCTTATTCCATTTTATCGAGAACCTTTGCATGGATGTGATCACATGGTTGAGCTGATTTCTGGAGAACATGGGAATAAATGCTGTGAGCACTAAAAGAGAGGTCTCTTCTCAGTGTGTATTATGTTTTCTTTTATTGTTTCTGGTGTTGAGTGTCTTATGTTTATATTTTGTATTGATAGTTAAAATTATCATCAGCAGGGCCCAATTTTCTGTGGAATCAAGTAGATAAAGGACCATCTATAAGGAAAGATCAGTTCTACTCTAGATTAGAAGCTAAGGAATCTTTAATAAAATGAATGATGTGAAAGATATGATCTTTAAAATCTCAAGAAGAAACTCATAAATGTGAATTTCATACATTGAAAAATGATTAAGAATTGATTTAAATAACGTCTGTATTACCAGTACTTGGCAAATATTTATTCAGTGTTAGCAGAGTTTTCGTGATACAGAAACCGTCAACTCTAGGAAAATGAAACCTGGATCTCTCAAAGAATCTGAAATTAAGCTATATAAATAGATCTCTCCACCACCCCGTCACTCCATAGACACTAAATCAAAAAAAATTAACATGCCAATAAGTGGGTTCTAATTCAAAGATAAACACTTTGACAGTTGTAATTTTATTATTATAATCATTATATTTGATTATAATCTCAAAGTTCCCCATCCCAACTACCTAAGGAAATATAAACAATTCAAAGGATAAAGAAAAGGAATAGTAATTATACTTTAGTGAATATAGTTATATTTAAAATAATACAGCACAATGATGTCATGAACATTTATGCACCCAATATGCAACTTAAAAAGTAAAACATTCACAATATGCTTGCAGCCACCAATTTTCAATCTATGCATTTCTCTGCTACCTGATCTCCTTCCTCTGAGGCCAACGCTATCCTGACTTTCATGTTTATCATTCTCTAATCTTTGGAAAATAGTTTTGTTATTTATGTGCATTTGTTTGTAATTGAATGTTATCAAAATAGTTTTACGATGTATAGAATTTTGAGAAACTTGCCTTTTACATTCAATATTATGTCCCTGAGATTCATTTGTGCATCTTTCAACTATAATTAATTTTATTTTTGCTTCTGTAAGATATTCCCTTCCTTGGATATATCAACATGTATTCTCCTGTTGATGGATACCTGTTTCCAATGTATTCACTATTACAAACAATGCCGTTGGTAATTTGCTTGCATGTGTCAAAGCTTTCCCTATTGTAATAGGATTACATTGCTTGTTAGTAAGATATACAGTTTTTAAAAATAGACCCCAATTATTTTCTAAATTCAATATACAAACATATACTTCAACAATGTCTAAAAGTTTCCATTGCTATATATCTTTACCAACAATTGGTAGTATAAGAATTCTTAATTTTTGTAAAATTGTGGTTGTAGAAATGTTTTTGCATTGTGTCTTATTTGTCTTATTTTCACATTTGTCTTAATTGTTACATTGATGATTATTAGGAATCTCGACACATCTCACATTTCATATTTGATTTTCTTTTTCCTATTGATGCATATCTTTTTGTATAGTTTGAATACAAATTATTCATCAGCTATATAGATTATAAAATGTACTCCTCCAATTTCAACCTCTATTTGATTTTCTTGGGGTGCTTTTGATGAAAAGATGTCAATAATTTTTAATATGTTTGAATTTAAATTTCTCTGCTTTTATGGTTAGCACTTTCTGTCTTATTTAATAAATCCAACCCAACCTTCATTTAGATATTGTCTTGTATCATTTTGTAATAACTTTAAAAATTTATCCTTCCAATTTAATTGTTTAACCAATAGGAAATTGATTTTTTATGTGTTAATTATTTGAGAATATTATCTTATTATATTTTTATATGTTAACACTTGTTTCATTTTTAGTATAGCTATTTAAGTAGTGTTTTTAAAGTAATTTAATTTTTTAATGACCTACAATGCCACCATTGTGACATAGTTGATTCCATGGAGATATAGATCGGTTTCAAGATTTCCACTCTATTCCATTTATCAATATATCTATCCATATACAAATATCATCAATTCCTATAATGTAATAATAATTAATATCTGATAGTATAACTATTCCTTCTTTCTTCTAATTCCTCTCAAATCTTGCTTCTTATTTCTTGCTCATCTATATTAAAGTTAGACAAATTTATTGAAAATATTTTCAATAGAGCCAGGCCATTTTCTTGAAAAAAAATATTTCTTGAAATTTTGATTATAATACTATTGAACATATAGAACAATTTGGGGACCGTTGATATCTTGATGACACTGACTCTTCTTTTTATATGGTATATTAACCTATAAAATAGTATCTAATGTTTTAAGTTTCACAATATTCTCTACAAAGCTTTTAAACACATTTTAAGACATATACATATATTTAAAAACATTGCTTGTTTCTTGTGCCAAGAAATTTAAATGGTAAAAGAACAGTCTTTTCAACAAGTTGTTCTGGGTAAGTGGATATCACTTACCATGTAAAAGAATGAAATCACACCTCTACTTCACACCAGATACAAAAAATTCACCTAAAATGGATCAACAACCTAAACATAGGAGCCAAAAGTCTAAAATTCTTACAAGAAAACATAAGTGTATATAATTGTGATCTTGGATTAAACAGTGGTTTATTAGATAAGAAATCAAAGGCATAAACAACAAAAGAAAAAATAAACTGCATATCATTAAAATTAAAACTTTTTGTTTAAAAAGATATCACAAAGATAGTGAAAAGTCACCCCATAGAATAGTAGAGAATTTTTGCAAATCATATATCTGATAAGGAACTTCTATACAAAGAATCATTATTGTTCTATTTTTAAAAAAATTATTATAATTAAAAATAGCCAAAGGAACTAGATAGGTATTTCTCTAAAGAAAATGTACAAGTGTATAATAACAACATCATAAATGCAATAACTGTGGAAAAAATCTGGGATTTTCTTTATGGTTAAACATAGAATTGGCCATATGATAAAGCAATTTCATTCCTAGATATATACCAAAGAGAAGTAAAAACATATTCACATAAAATCTTGTACACAAATGTTCATGACAGCATTATTACTATTGTAACCAAATTGTGAAAACAATTCAAATACCCATCAACTGATGAATCAGTAAATAAAATGTGGCATATCTATAAAGGGGAATATTATGTGGCAATCAAAAAGGCATGAAGAGGGAAGCTGAGGCAAGAGGATCACTTGAGCCCAGGAGTTTGAGGTTGCTGTGAGCTAGGCTGACGCCACGGCACTCGCTCCAGGCAAGAGAGTGAGACGCTGTCTCAAAAAAAAAAAAAAAGACATGAAGTGCTAACACATGATACAGCATGCATAAACCTTGAGACTTTTATTCTAAGTAAAAGTAGACATAAATTATATCCTTCAGATGGATAAATTGCATGGTCTGTGAATTGCATCTCAATAAAGCTGTTAAAATATGTCTTTATATATATCTTATATTTGTGTTACTATTTTAAATGGTGTTTCGTTTTGAATTATGAGTACTATTTGTGCTTTTTAATAAAATGCACATTAACTTTGTATATTAATTATTTCAAGATTGTACTATCATTTGAATTTATATTACAGTTAAATAGTGAGTACTTCAATATTGGAAGGTTTTATAAAGGAAAAATATTTGTTTGTATCCTTTATCGCATAATTTAGGTGTGTCTAAGAAAATTTTTAATTATCTTCAAATTGTCAGAGCAAAATTCCACTTCTCCTAGACCATTGTGAAAAGGAAGCCCTTGATCTCCTCGCTGCCTATATTCTAAAAGCTTATCACCTTGCCATATGCGCCTCGGGGTCCTCAGAAACAAATCTCATGGCTGCCTACAACCAGGGTAATGGCAGCACGAAAGGGCCCCTGGCTCTGTGGCCATCCCTCACCCCCAGAGTCTATTCCCACAGAGCTCTGCACATCCCTCATTCTGTCTCTGTGTCCCATTTGTTTCTAAATTCAGAAGATCACTCGTGGTTATCCATCAGCAAAATGTCCTGATAACCTCCTCTGTGAACTTTACCTTCACTTTGTTGTCTATCTCCAACAAAGACTTCCCTTGAATCTTTTCCGTTTGCTTTTTCCACCTTTATCTCCATATCCAGAGAGATTTCCGTCTATGTGGAGATGGAGAGGTATTGTCCAGTCATTTATAGACTCACAGACCGTCTCCCATGTAGCTTGAAAGTTTTATTTCCTGAGTTATTGTTACTCTCTCTAACATTACTCATATCTTAATTTTTGGTTATTGAAGTATCCTCTACATGATTCTTCCAATACTCTGGCCTTTCAGGTTTTTTAAATCCATTGCTCCAATAAACTTGCCTTTCCAGCTGCCAAAGTCACTCATGCTCTTTGTCCTTCCCTGTCTTGTTATCGATAAATGCAAACCTTCCTTTAACCCAACTGCAAGCATCCCACACTGAGCACCGTCTTCGACCCTCATGTTCACTTCTACTACCTCGTCTTCACGAATCCTCCCACCCTGACGTAATCTCAACTAATTTAACTGTCACTCACTCACCCTCTTCTTGCTTTTATTTCTCTGCCATCAACTGCTCTTTTGTGTATGTCTTAATTCCTTGCATCTCTCTTTCTTCACCTAACTTCCTTGATGACAAAGGTTCTTCAGCATATATACAGTACAATGAATAGAAATAGTATTTTCTTTACAAAGAAGTGATTTTCCAAGTCTTTCTAATATATCTGACTTTGAAACAACTCCAGAGTAGCTATAGAGATTTACCTAATGCCTACCTCACCCGGCTGCAACACTCTCCAAAGACAGGAGGATCGGTAAGGTGACTTACAACTCAGTTTTTGGCCTACTGAATTTCAAGTGAATCTCACCATATTAGCATTTCCATTTATTTAATATGTATTGATGCCTTTCATTTACCAGGCCCTCTTTTAGGTGTTGGAAATACAACAATAAACAAAACTAATAAGCTTCAATGTCTTTTGACGTTTAAATCCTGCTGCAAGGAGAACATAAAAATTAAATATACAAAATAGTAAAGTAATTTAAGATGGTGATAAATACTATGATGGAAAAAAATCAAGATCATGTGAATAAGAGAACTGCTTGGGAATTTTAACACAGACAGAGGAGTCAGGGAAAGCTTTTCTAAGCAGGTTAGAGTTTGTTTGATACCCAAAAGACATACAGGTTTTCTCAGCAGTGCTCCTGGAGAAGGCGGCACCACTGCTGAATACTGGGACGGGGGAATTGTCCCCATGCTCAAGCACCAGTAAGAAGGCCGGCCTGACCGCAGCACGGTGAAAGCAAGGGAGAACGACCGTGGCCGTAAACTTGTGTGTTGCCATTTTTACTACATGAAGGAGATTTGATGGAGGAAAAAGTCTCAAAATACACATATACATATCTATACACACACACATATGCACACACACACATACACGCTTTTCTTTCTATTCAAATAACACTTGTCTTTCTATTCAGACTTTCCTATAATTGTTTCCATTGAAAAACCTAATCAAGTATCTGATACCCTTCACTTTGAACAATTTACCAAGCTCTTTGTCTGGTTTTCAAGTTTCTGTATGAACTTTTATTATACTTCGGAGAATAGACATAGGTTAGTATTAGATATTGACAACATTCTTTCAATTTATTTTCTTTTGATTAAAGTTTCTCTTTACACTTCTAATTGAGTTCTACCACTTCAAATTTTGAATCTTTCTAACAAGCTTTATCTTTTATTACTTTTTCTAGGAAATAC
>CAUYSK010067416.1:0-33358 GCA_963575035.1 Avahi laniger | reverse complement strand
ACACACACACACACATACATACATGCACACGCATGCACGCACACACAAGTGTGCACAGACACACACACACCACAACCTGCCAGTCAGTGTCCACAGCGGCTTTATCCACAATCCCCTAAACCTGACGCAGTCGAAACGTCCCTCAGCAGCTGATGGATAAGCAGACCGGGGCACAGTGCGGTCCCGTGATGACGAGGAGGGGCTGATAAGCCACAAAGGACACGCAGAAACCCTAAGTGCTCACTGCTAAGTGACAGAAGCCAGTCTGAGAAGGCGACGCTGCTTCCTGGAAAACACAAAACTACAGAGAGAGGAAAGGTCGGCGGTTGGTGGGATTCAGGCCGAAAGAGGCAGGGATGGCTCGGTGGACTCAGAGTACATTTTGGGGCAGGAAATTCACCCTGTGTGACACTGCCCTGCGCCTACGTGGCATCCCGCGTTTGTCAAGAGCCGGGTTACTATACAGCAGCACGGTGAGCCTCAGCATGCACAGGTTTAAAACGTCACTTAGTAGTTGGGGGCGACCAGGTGGTGTCGGGAGCATCTGACCGCGTTGCAAACGCGTGGCGCAGCCTCACGGCGGGGGCTGGGCAGAGGAGGCTCTGACCCGAGTGGCTCTGGGAATGGCTGGGGTCTGTAGACTAAAGGCAGAAGCGCACTCGGGTGGACGCAGCCACTTACCACGGGACCCAGACCAACCACCCTCACACTGCTGTCCACGACGCCGGAACTGAACGGTTCAGTGAGGGGACGGCGGGCGGTGGGTGCGGGGTCTCTGAGGGAGGTCACAGCTGAGCAAGGGGAGGAGGCCGGGGTGATCCACCCTAGGATGGTGAGAGTTCGAGACATCAGTACGCAGCTTGATGTGGACAAAGATGGCTGCACACAGCTGTTTGTGTGTATACACATTTCTGTGCACACACCTGGGCCAGTACACACGTGCACACCTTGCTCTGTCGGCTGAGGGGCCTCAGACGCCATGACGCCCTCCAGCAACAGGACCCCAAGCACTGGAACCTCGGCTCCCAACGCCACTCTGCAACACGAGGAACTGGGGTCCTCGGACAAGTGGCTGTTTGCAGGACAAGGGCAGGAAATGCACAAGCTGAGCCAGTGTCCTGTTGTGCCAGAAAGTCGGGAAGCGCTCAACAAACACACACAGCCGCGGATGGGGAGCCAGAGGTCACGGGAGCCGTGGGAGGGCACCCACGGGTGAGCGCTGACACTTCTGAGATACAGCAGACACAGCCGTGTTGGGCACAGCCCAGAGCACACGAGATTCCCCAAGTCCACACCGATCTAAACAAATGGCAGAATCCGTGACACGCGGGGAGAAGACACAAATCTCCGAGTGTCACATCATTTACATAGACGCTCCGCCCTGAAGAAGCGCAGCGCGGCTCCCCGCCCCGCAGGTGTGGGCCGTGCGCGGTGTCGTCGCTCCAGGGAGCACAGTGACTCCACCGTGGAAACCTAACAACGCACCTCAGGCAGGTCCTCAGGGCAGGTCCCAGTCTGTGCCGTGACAGGGTGTGCCGACAAGGGCACGTCACCCTGCAATCTTCCCCCACAGCCTCACAGGGAGAACGTCGGGCAGACTCCAGGAGACGGACGTGGTATGAAATCCCCGACCAGTTCCCCCCAGAACTGTCGAGGTCAAAACAAGGGAAGCCTGAGAAACCATCACAGCCAAGAGGAGCCCTAGGAGATGTGACAGCTCGACCTCGTGTGACGTCGTGGTGGGATCCCTACAGAAAAGGTCACTGGAAAAGAACTCAGAATTCTGCATGACACACAAGCTTTAGCTAAGGACGACGCACCAACACTGGTTCTTTCACTGTAACGAACGCTCTACCCTAACATCAAGAAGTTTTAGTATTAACTATTATGTGCAAACTGGTTGCGAGGCATTAATATATGGGGACTTTCTGAACTATATTCCGTTTTTTTATAAATCTAAAACTTTTCCACAAGCAAAAGCCAAGGTCTATCAAAGTACCTACAGAAAACAGGAAGGGTAACAGACCTCTCTGCCGTGCGTGCTGAGGCGCTCGGCGGGGCCCCGCGGAGGCCTGTGCCAGCTTCTGATGCGGTTAAATGGGGTGTGTCGGGCCCCGGCTGCCCCTCCCCACACCTGTCTGCCAGCTTTCCGAGAAATATGCTGAGCCCTGAGAATGTCACACCAGCTCCACGCTGAGCAATAAACAGCCTCCTTCCCCTCACCTGCCCTCCCAGGGACCTGGCTAAGGCACCGTCTGCTAGAAAGGCGATGCTGACACCTGTCAGGTCAGTACCCACAGCCACGCCCCACAGGGAACTGCTGGGTGCTCACGGTCCACGCAACAGGCCACGGAGGAGCAGCTGGAAACGTGCTTCCTTCCTGCCTCCTCCAGCGTCAGGGCTTCTTCCAAGGTCAAAGCCAACAGATGCAGTCAGTGAACACCTGGGCCACCCGTACAGCTCAGGGAACACTCTTCCACCAGGCTGGGCCTGCCTTCTGCGGGGCGATTACGGCGGCATGGAGGGCGCATTCCGGAGCTAAGACCTGCCGCTAGGGAAAGCCACACGATGAAAGGAGCAGAGCGAGTCTCCACGCGGAGGCTGTGGGCCTCCTGTTCACGCTCGCCTGGGGGTGACCGGCTGTCACGGGCAGCCCCAGGCGGGAAGGGGGCCCTGTGCACATAACCAAGTACTCACAGGTGCTCTGCTCACCAATGTGGACGGGACTCAGGTGAGGCAGCCAACACCCCAAATCAGAATCTTTCCCCACCATCAGCCTGAGACACGTTGCCCCAAACCCTGTTTACAGCCACCGGGCCGCAGCAGGGAAGGAGCCTGTCTGCTAACTGCAGGCGTCCCCACAGCTGACCCTGCAGCAAGACCTATCCCGCATTTACACCAGCTCCTCCAGGAAGCCTCCTGGGCTGCACCATTCTCCAAATATCCACAGCCTCACAGCACGGCAGGTGGTAAGGCTGTCCTCCTTGATCACACTTTGGTCAGGCTCCTTTGAGCCTTCAACTAGCCAGGCCTCATCCTCGGCCTGCTAAGAATCCCACTAAGCCAGTTTCTGGAGAAACCCTCCCCCCCGTATCCAATCCAGCTCCCTTCCTGCACCTGCTCCCAAGCCAAGGTCCTCTTAGTCGTTTCTCACCCACTCCCGCACCCCGCAACCCCTGCAGACCCCGCCGTACCGGAGCTGAGGTCAACCTCCCTCCCCCGGTGCAGCAGCCGCCCACTCTTCTACGGACCCCTCGACTCCGGAGCCCTGAATGATGAAGATGGCAGAACGATATCTAGGGGACAGAGCAGACAGTGGGACTTTTGGGGTTTCAGGGCTGCCCCCGGCATAGCGGAGCACGGCATTCACCCAGGATCTGATCTGGCTCCCCGCCGCGGCTCCAGGTGGTTTTGCAAGTGCTCTGTCAGCTTCTCCCACGCGTGACAGAGAAGAAAGATTCTGTGGGGACTCTTTCTGGGTTGGGTGGCTCAGGAAATGCTTGGGCCCGGCTTCCGACAGCAGCCTCTGCTCCCCCTCACTGGCCAGCGAGGGCCCCAGCCTGCCTAAGGAGAGAAAAGAGGGAAGGGAACCGGCTGCGTCCAGAGGCGCGAGCCCAGCTGGCCTCGGAGATGCACCTCCGCTCCGCGCGAGACCCCCCCTCACACACCGTGTGAACCCCGGCTACGCGTCCGAGACCTCGCGGGGCTCTGAGGACCACAGGTGCTCCGCTGTGACCCCACAGCCACGCAGCCCAGGCGCCCAGGTCCACATCACATTATGTGTGCAAGGTCTAAGCTCAAAGCCACTGCCACCTCCCACCCCGCCCCCCCATAAAGACTCAAGACCCTGAGGCCACGGGCCTGGGCCAGCCTGGGATACACTGTCCTGCCACCCTGTGGTGACACTGCCTTGTCCCCCACCAGCCACCCTATCTGGTCGCTCTTCCTGGCTTTCACCATTGGGTGCCAGCCCCTTCTACTGCTCCTGCTCCCACCGCCCGCTCCCTCTGAGGAGCCCGGACGAAGCGCGGCCCCTGCACCCCCAGGCAGGCTCACCGTGAGCTCCGCGCAGGGGTCTGGGTTCCTGCGGCAGCCTCAGGCACGTCTGCTGACGGCTGCTGGCACAGTCGGGCTCCCTGAACACGGATGAATGAACAAGTGGATGGACAGATGGGAGGAAGGAAGGAAGGACTGATTGGATGGGTAGGTTGATGGATAGCTAAGTGGAAGGACTGGATGGATGGCGGACAGATGGACCGGATGGGCGGGTGAGTGGATGGGTGAAGAAATGGTTGGACGGGTGGGTGGATGGGGTGAAGAAATGGTTGGACGAGTGGGTGGAGGGGTGAACAGGTAGGATGGATGGATGGGGGTGGGTGGAAGGATGGATCTGGTAGAGGGACAGGACTGGATAAACGGGCAGATAGATGGATGCATAAATGGATGAATGGGGGAGGGGAACGGCTGACCACCAAGTGCTCAAGGGCAGGGCTGCCCCATGGTCATCTCCGTGTGTCCTGTCCTTGGAGCAGGCAGTGTAGGAGGCCCTGAAATAGTTGCTGGATAAATAACCGCGTAGGGCCAGGGCTCAAACCCTGCAGGACAGAGACACCCCAGTAGCGAAGGCCTGGACTTGAGGGATCAAGCCAGCATCCCCGTGGGCTCCGGGACGCAGGCAGGAGTCGAGCACTCCCACCAGAACACAAAGCACTGGGCTCTGTGACTCGTACGTGGAGATCAAATTAAATTGTCCTCAGTAAAAATTTAAAAAAACAAAAACAAAAATGGAAGAACGAGAGATGCCGTTCCCTTCTCCAAGGAGGCAGCCGCAGCAGAACTAACTGATTAGAAAGTACGTCCTGGATTTATGAGCGTCAGAAAGTCCAACTCCAAACTGGGCCATGTGAGATCCCCACAAAGGCAAATGTGTGAATTCATCACAGGCACGGGAAGGAATGCAGAGCTGCTGGCGGACCGAAGAGGGTTCACAGAGCTGCAAGGAGGTGGCAGGAGGCGCACCCTGGGAGTCAGGGGCCCCGAGACACTGCGGGTGGCACAGAGGGATGAGGGGCAGGCTGGCCAGGAGGCCGCCGCGACCGGAGGGTTGCCCGGCCCTGAGCCCCCTGGGAGTGCGAGGACAGGGTGAGTGCAGAGGCGGTTGGGTGAGAAGACGGATGGGTGGACGGGTGGGGCCAGGGTGCTCCTCTGGGCCAGCCCGCGACTGGGCCCCCGTCCCTTGGCAGCCGTTGGTCAGCGAGGCACCAGCCCTGCACGGACACGAGCCTTGCCCGGCCCTCTGCTCGTGGCCCTGGACTGCTCACTGGCCCAAAGGAGCAGGCTTCCCACAACGGGACACTGAGGCTACGGGAAACATCCATGCCCAAAGGCCCGTCCTCAGCAGAGGCTGTTCTCCGTCCCAGCCCTGGCACAGAGGAGGAGCCGAGGAGGGGCGTCTGCTGAGTGACTGAGGGGATGCGCTGTGGCCCAGACCCCGAGGCCTTTCTAGGGCCCCCGCCCAGCACCGTCACTTTCCAGTCCCTGAGGAGCCCTCGGTCCACTGGGGTGGACGTCAGGGGCACTGACAGCCTCCATCCTGCGAGGTGGCCACTTCCAGGGAGAGGTGGGGCCGAGGGCTCTGTGCAGCAGTGGCCGGAGGAGGGAGGAACTTCAGGTGAGCAGCAGGTTAGAGTCTGGTGTGGATCAGGGCAGGGTGTGGGGTGGGTCCTGGGGACCTGGTCTGGACCTACCCAGTGGGAATCTTCTAGAACCACAGGCCCCAACGCTGGCTCTTGGGGAAGACTGGGCTATCTGTTGTGAGACAAAATGAAGTCTCTGATGCTTGGTCCAGGAATGGGCCAAGAGAGGAGAGTAAAGTCCAGCGAGGGTGAGGGCAGGCGTCAACTGGGGCCAGGAAGAGGGGACTCGTCCTCCCCCCAAGTCCCTGGCGTCACCCTGGACCCAGGCTCACACTTTCTTTTCTCCTTCCCCATTGGATCTGATCGCTGGCATTTCAGTAAGACACGTGTAAACCTCTGCCCACATTAAACACATGGCAGCCATGAGGTCAGATGCCACAAAGTCCCAGAACTTGGCGATGTGCAAACGTCAGGGACAGCAGGAAGCTCAGAGGACCTGAAGCCACTCCCAACAGGCACCTGGTCAGGTGGGTCAGAGCAACAGGGACGGCACTTCCCACCCTTGCCTTGTCTTCCAGCCTCAAGGCCGTGACCACAGACTGGCCTAGAGGAGGTGGGGCGAAGAACCTAGGCCCGCACTGTGCAGCGAGGCCTGAGACCCGTCCTGACACCGACACTCAGGGTAGGCCCTGGGCCGGCCCTCCCTTCCGATTCCCGGCCCCTGCACTGCAAAGCACAGGTCTGCTGGGCTTACCCAAGCCCTCCCCGCCCAGGGTCCAGGCCTGTGGGATTGGGCTCCTCTCTGTACGCACAGAACCCTCCCTCGCTGACGAAGGCCAGCCACGGTCCGTGGGCAAGGACACAGCATGCGTGGCTACACTGAGAAGGGGGAGAAAAAGCTCTAGTGACAGTTATTGTGGCTGCTGAATTCTGAAGCTCAGGATGCTGAGGCTGGAAACAGATCGTGGTCTTGGAAAGCCAGGCGGCCGAGGTGTTCATCCACTCGCTAATCACCCTGTGTATAATGGTGGGCTTGGGCTGTCCTCGCTTCCAGCAACTCAATCCTCCACGTCTACGCTGGCCTGGGTCTTCTGATGTCTCCTGCAAGCCAGGGCCTTGCCACCCTCACAGTGCCTGGGTGGGTGTCTGTGTAGGGGAGGTGGCCCAGGAGGGACCCGGGGGTCGGAGGCCAGGGGAGACAGGAAAGGAATCCAAGATATGAGATGGGCCACAAAGCCATCGGCTTGCTGCCTGGTGGCCACAGGGCCCACGAGAGGCCACGCTGCCCAGCAGAGCTGAAAGGACGGGCTCCATGAGGACTCCCTGGCGGCGCTGTGGAGGAGGTAAGGCCATCTGAGCACAGACAACGAGCACCAGGCTGTGCCAACCCATCGCCCGGCACCAGGCAAAGCCGCCCAGGGCATCAGTAAATCCTGAGCTCGTTCCAATAAAGCATTTACAAGGCCTCTTGTTTCCAAACTGCACGGATGGTCTTTTCTAATCCAATCTTTCCTGAGACGGTAAACAAGAAGGCTGAGGCAGCAAGTGCCAACACCCAGAGGCCCAGCCCACCAAGGCGCACTTCCGTCCTGGGGAGGCGGGACAGCCCGAGCAGTGTGGGAGGGGCCCACACAGAAATGCCCAGAGCCCCATGTCCCACCGGCCTGTCTCTTCGCTGGGCTGTGCTCGCAATCCCAAAGGGATGCGGACTCGACCAGTGCTCCCGGATGCCGCTGTTTCCACACACCTGGCCGTTAAACTCAGGGACTGTAGAACCAGACTCCCTGGGTTCGAATCCCAGTTCTACTACTTAACGGTTGCCTCAGTTTCCCTATCTTAAAAACTGGCATAAAAACAGCACCTACATGGCAGGGCTCATGATGAATGACCAAAGTCACCACTCACAAAGAGCTCCGAACAGGGTCCCAGGTGGCAGCATGTGAGGATGTGCTCGGCCCACTCTCGCAGTGAGCGTCCAGGGCGGGGCGGGGTGGGGGCTCCACGCCAGGGCTCTGGGGTGTCTTCCGGAACAGTGACAATGCTGGAGGGGGTGGGGTGGTGACCCACGTGATCGAGCGTCACCGCGCTGTCTCAAGATCCTTAACACAATTGCACTCAAAGAGCCCCTTTCACCAGGTGAGACGACGTATCCACAGGTTCCAGGGACAGGGCCGATGGATGCACCTCTTTCTTGGGGGGTGCGTTATTCAGCCAACCACATGCTGGGTCTACACAAAGCATCACCCCACGTGGCCACAGGAATCAATGCTCCCAACACAGCATTCCTTTTGTTTTTCATCCAAACAATCGACTTACCATGGAGGAGACAAGACCCAGGCATCCACAGAAGAGACCAGGCATCCAGGGAGGGTCCCGCTCAGACAACGTCCCAGCAGGGCCCCCCGGACCCTCCCGAGCCCCGGTTAACTCGCATGGGGCCAGGCGTCTGTTGAGTTGGTCAACTCCCTGTTCCCGGGTCTCGCTGCCCACACCTTGGACCGAGGGTAGGACGGGAAGGAAGAGGCCTGGACTGCGGAGGGGCCACTCTGGCAGGACACGGTGCAGCCCCCCGGCCTGGGCAATGCCACTCCTTCCCTGATTCCAACACTGCTGAGTCCTCCGACATGTGTGCAGGGAAGATGGACGTTGGGGACCTGTGCCTAGTGGCCAGGCTGTAAGCACAGAGTGAGAGGCCAGGGAGCAATGGACTGGAAATGGCCCTAGGCCTCAGGACGTGCCTTAGCCCAGCAGAACACCCAGGGACACTTTAGGCAGTGTTGACCACCTGAACTTTCTGGTCAGGCAGAATGGAACCAGAAAAAGTCAGAATTTTAGAAAATCAGGATGGCAGTGTTGGCACAAATTATAGTGAGGGTATCCCACCTTCCCATTCGAAGTCTGAAGCTTCCTCCCCCAGCTGTGCCTGGCTGCCCCCGGTGATGGGACACTCACTCCCTGCCAAGAGCCCAGCCCCGTCCTGAGCAGCTCTGTGGCTGGTGGCTCTGTCCACGGGGACCCCAGGCCATGTGCTGTCATAGCCCTGGATCTACCTTTCGAATCCCAGAGAATCAGCGTGCTGCGCCAATGCTTCCCAGAGGAAAGGCCTCCCTCCGCACCCATGGATCCAGTGGGGACACGCCTGGGGACATCCCTGATGCCCATGAGCACCACCTTTCAGAGCCTCCGCGGTGTGGAAACACCCTGAGCATTCATGCACACACAGGGGCACCGACAGGCAGAGCCGGGGGAGCGCAGAAGCACCCAGGCCAGCTCGCAGCGGGGTCCCGGAGCCCGCACACAGCCCCAGGAAGTGTGGTGCAGAGAGTGCAGCTGGGCGGGCCTCTGCAGGACAGAAGCTTGTGCCCCCCACAATCTCGTGGCCTTACGCCAACTAACGGGGAAGCCGCATTTGCGTTTCTCCTCGTGGGACGCCTCCGGGACGGTGGGGCGGGGTGGGGGCTGGGCTGTGAGCCCAGGAGCAGCTCAGAGGGAGCCCATCATGTGGAAAGGGGCCCAGGAGGGGCCGTGGGGAACGTTCTCATAAACCGAAAGAAAATCACCTTGTAAATACAAGAGGATTGTTTACGACAACGCAGGGTGAGACCATAAAGGGGAATGACTCCCTTCAAAGCCAGGCGGGAGCCTGGGAAGGCGGGCGAGGCCCAGGAGGTGTCAGATGAGCCACTTGACAGAAAACCAGACAGCGCACCTCGTCGGCGCCCGCTACCCACGCTCCCGCCTCCATCCGCAGCCGTGCGCTGCCCAGGACCTGCAACGAGACTGGCCCTATTCTCGTGCCGTCTTTTGTCTGCACCCTCGGACGGGCCCTCAGGCCCCAGCCGGACACAGTCAAACGGAAGCGAGCCTCGTTGGCTCTGTTGGCACCAAGGTGCAGTCTGCAGATTCGTGCCCATTAAGAACTCTAATTGCTGTTCCCATCTTGCCCGTCGCAGTGCCGTCACCTGGGCAGACACACACCTGTCCACCCCCAGCCCTGGCTTGTGAGGGACCCGACTACGGCTCCTGAAAGGGAAACCAGGAAAAACACGTACGGTTTCTACTCTGGTCCTAACCTTTCTAGAATCTGGTTGTGGTTGTTTTAATAAACCAAAGAGTTGAAATTTAAAAGTAAAATCCTGAGTTCTCCCGAGGCGAGGCTGGGTTCTGTAGTGCTCAACTTCCCCTCGTGTGGCCTCTGCCTTCACTCCCTGGGACTCGAGGCCAAGCCCATCCAACTGCCCAGGGCCCAGCACCCAGCCAGCCCGGAGTCACCCCCAGATGCCCACGGCCCCTGCTGTGCCCCCACCGTTCCCTCACGCCCTACTCTCTGTGCGCGCGTGCAGTAGAGATGGTTCAAAGGCAGTTGGCAGGTGATCCTGGGCCACAGTGTCCTGTGTGTGTCCTATAATTTGTGCTCGTTGGCTGAAGGACCAGGTTTTACACAGATAGCGCGATATGTGGTGTGGAACCTCGGGAGGATTTTCATAAAGGTCACCCTAAGCACATTTCCCACCGTCACCTGGTCTCTGTGGACACGCAAGGCACAGAAGGAGTCTAACCTTCAACCTCGGGCCGCAGCCTCTCTTCACCAGATAGGCGGGGCACGGGGAGGGCGTCTCTCCTGCCCAGGGAGATGCAGCGGTGGAATTTTCCACTGTGAAACCAGGAAGTCTCAAGAAACCAGGGGGAGTGGGTCTCCCTGGTATAAACGTATCTGTGAATGTACGAATGTTCCTAACAACATATAAATGTATATAGTCAAGCATAAACGTTATCTGTGTATGAATGTACCTAAAAGTATACAAACGTACACATTCTTGCATAAATGTATCTGCATATGAATGTGCCTAATGTACAAATTTCTACACTCACACATAAACGTATCTGTGTACAAATGTGCCCGAGGTCGTACAAATGTCTACACTCACGTATAAACGTATCTATGAATGCATGAATGTACCTAAGAGCGTACAAATGTACACATCTGTGCATAAACGTATCTGTGTATGCATGTGCCCAAGAATGCACAAATGTACACACTCATGTATAAACGTATCTATGAACGTATGAATGTGCCTAAGAACGTATAAATGTACACATTCATGTATAAATATATCTACGTGTAAACGTATCTATGAATGAAGCAAATTTAGCAATTTCTTAAATAGCAGAGGAATTCACACACAACAGAAACAGTCGTGCGGGGCAGGTGGTGTCTGGTGTTCCACGTCCTTGACATTTCTGTATCTAGGAAGAGTCCTCACAATGAGGAGCGGGGGACGGTACGGACTCCCAGGGACCTGTGCTGGGGGAGGGGGGAGTACAACCCGGTCGCAGAGGCAACCGTGTCTACCTGGCCCAGCTGCCCTCAGACCACGTTCTGCGGCCACGATGCCACGACCCCTTCCCAAAGGCAGTGAGAAAAGTAACCATGGTGCCCGCCCACACGTGTGCCTGTGAGCTGTCCGGTGCTTCCACGGAACCACAGGCTGCAGCTGGGACGCATCCCACAGGTGCCGACGTGCAGCCCGAGGGACCTGTGGTCCACGGTGACTCTCGAGACTCAACACAGGAGCTCCTCAACCGCGAGGAGCACGCTCCGCAGGGCTCTGTGACGTGTCCCCTTATCCTTGAAGACCTGCTGGGAGCTAGGAGGGGGCCACATCCCATCACTCCAGGTCTGGAAGGGCAGACGTGAAGGACGTCAGCCCTCCGCACCCCCCCTCCCCCCATGGCAGTTACAGTCACGGAGTCATGGGCTGGAACACAGCTGCGAGGTATGACCAGGAACAGGCCCGAACTCGGCCCCTAGGATGAGGCTGCAGCACGGACACGGCCCTGCCCCAGGACTGTGACGTGTGCCCTGGTGCGCAGAGAAATCCTTCTGGCCAAATGCAGGAGGGCCGAGTGACCGGCCAGGTGACACGATCAGGAGTCTGTGTCAGTCTGCGGACACCCCAGGGCTCACAGGATAAAGCTACAAGGGGCAGGAATGATGTCAGGGGAATAAGCACAGGACAAGGGCAGAGGGGCCCGGAGAGGCTGAGAGCTGGGTGGCTCGGGCACCAGGGTGGGCTGCGGACGGAAGCTCCCTGCAGTCTGTGGACACATTAATGGAAATAGGGTGTCAGCATCAAGGAGGTGACAACGGCGCCACAGGGTCCTGTGTTAGGGACGGCCCAGCTCTGGGCACAGCTCAGGCTGAGACACTAAGGGCCTGGAGCCAGGTCCCCAGGTGAGGAACGAAGGGGCCAGCAGACTCCAGGACAGCAAGGAAGAACACGGGCGTGAGTTACGGGGACAGCCGCCATGCACGTCCTAGAGCCGAGCCAGGGCCGTGGGAGGACATTCCAGCACTGACGCTGAGGCATTCCTGAGCACCGTCTGTCGGGGCACGGGCAGCCTCACAGAGCCAGGAGCAGCGGGCACTGAGAACAAGCCGAGAGGGCAGCAGGCACCTGCCAGGGAGGCTGGAGCAGGCCCACCTGGAACCTCCCGTGGCTGCGTCACTCACCCCGAAACCTCCGCCGGGGCAGCATGGAGGTGATCAGGCCCCGGCTCACTGGGACCTTGTGCCCACAGCCTCGCTGTCACCACTGGCAGCTGTGGGTCCCCCGCTGTTGGGCCACCTCCCTCGAGGGGCCAGCCATGTGTGGAGGACGTAAGGACACGTCTATAGACCCCGAGAACGGGAGGAGGCCCTGTGGGGTGGAGCGGCTGAGTCGGGGGGCTCTTGGGGGCGGGTAGCAGACAGGAGGGTGCAGAGATAGGCACTGGGGGGGCGGCGACACTCAGCGCGGGCACCTGCCCCAGGGAGGGGGACGATGGCCCAGGAAGGCAGCGGGTGGGCATCTTGGGGGGACCGGGTGACACACCCTGCTGAGGTGCAACGTGTGACCTGATCCCTTCCAGTCTCCCGGGGTTTGCGTGGACGGTGAGGCACGACTGACTGCGGTAAATTCCGCACACTGGCTTCTGATGACTCGGTAAGACGCAAGCGCGCGCTGTAAGTCAACTGTTCCCGCCCGAGGAGCTGCTTCCTAGAAAGATACAAACCACAAAGCAGGACGGGCAGCCTGGTGATGGGCTGGCGCCGGGCTTGGCCTCCTCCGGCAGAGGGAATCACCCCCACTCGGAAGCACAGGGCCTCCTGCACCCGCCCACTGCCACGTGCCCTGGGCTGTTTCCTGCTCCGCCCCAGATCCGAGACCCACTCGTGGAGCAGGGATCCTTTTACTCTCTTACAAGTGGGGAAACTGAGGCTCAGAGAGGCGCATATCGCTAAACAGAGGCCCAGGTTCCAGCAGAGCTTCCGATGCCCAGGTTGGCCTCGCCTACTGGCCTGGCAGCCGGAGGTGGGCTCCTGACTCCCACCCACCTGGAGCCCAGGCTCACGCCCCTGCCTGCACAGGGCCGATGCTTTTCGGGCTGACTATGGCGCCAGTGCCCCCTCCCACGGGCAGCCCTCACTCAGCCACAACTTCAAGCAGTGCCATGGGCTGCTGCCCTCCCAGCCGGGCATCTCCACTCCACTCTCTGGCGGGCCCCAAGCAGCACATTCCTGCAGAACTGCCCGGAGCTTTGCCTCTCAGGACAACCCATGGGACTCCGGGACACAGTCGCCGGTTTTAACTATGCCTGTCCCTCCCCCAGCGCAGGCGGGGTCCCGTGAAACAGACAGACAACACCTTTGTGGTTTTCAAAAGGTCTCTGAACAGTGTCCTAGGGAGAATGTGAGCCACAGACACTAATAAGTACAAACCCTTTCATGATCCCGGGACCGTCGTGAGTCATACTGTGCATGGCAATAATTCAGGCTTCAATGACAACGGAGGGCATAGGGCATGGCGCACGGTCCTCCGCCGCACTCTGAGGGACTTGGGACCGTGGGTGAGCATGGGAGCCTCCCGGAGCCACGTCCTGGCTGTCCTTCCCTGGGGCTCCTGGACCAGGCCTGTGGGAAGCACTCACAGGAGCCAGGCGGGGGTCGGGGGGAGAGCCACGCACCACTTGCACTCAGCAGCCCCTGGGGCCACACTAGGCTCCACCGTCCGCTTCATCTGCCCTGACCCCTGCACGGACTGTTCCAACAGCAGCAGGGACATAAAAGGCCCAACGTTTCACCTGCTCGCATTGTGGTTGAGCTCCTGCTCCAGGGACAGGGACACACAGCACAGGCATGTGGCCACAGGTGTCTGCCTCCCGTCCATGGCCTCCCTCCCACCCCCAGGCTACGATCGCTGCTCTCCGCCCAGGCAGTAAGATCACGCGGTTAATTCTCCAAGCGCAGCTCGACTGGGCTGGTGGCCCCCGCCCCAGCTGACTAACGGTCGCTGCCAGGTGAGCTGAGGCTGAAGGCTGGGCCCCTCCCCACTGTCCCCCAAAGCACCTGAGCATGCCAGGGGGGACCAGAGCCAGTCACTCTAGGGTGCAGCCGGCCTGCCACTCTGGGCTCGGCTTCCCCAGGCCCCTCGGCCCGCCCAGGGGTGGGTCACGGCGCTGTCTGCCCAGTGCTGTCTCGCTCAAGTTCGATGTTTTCCACTAGGAGGCCGACACACCTCGGCAGCTCGTTCCCGTGAACCCGGGGCCGGGAACAGTGTCCGCCCAGCGAAGGGAGACACCTCAGACTCTTAACTGCAGTGAGGCAGGAAAAGCAGGATAAGGAAGGAGGGGGAGGAGGAAAGCGGGGATCTAGGGAGGGGCTCATGGCTTCCAGAACCTTCTCCAGTGAACACACGAGAGCCCAGTCCACGTGGGCACCACCAGAATGCCATAGGGACAGCATCGCAGAAGGTCTCAGGGACACGAAGTCAACACAGGCTCACACGAGTGGTCACACGTGACCCACACGACCCGAGGACGGCACAAACCCGGAAGGCGTCAGCAGGCACTTCCGGCCTCGATTCCACAGAGCAGATTCCGAGAGGACGGAAACTTCCAGAAGCTGCTGTGTGTGCTGCTCAACCCGAGCCGAAATACCGCAGCTAATAGACACTAAATAAATGAATTCTAATAAATGGTGATTCGTTAAGTGGGTGCAGAAATGCACCCCGGGACGGCAGGTCAACAAGAGCGGGGAGAGGAAGAAGAAAACACAGATTGCTCCAGGGATGTGCGGCAAACAAAGCTGTCGAATGTAACAGGTAAGAACAATCCGTCCGGCCAGGCAGCGGGGGAGCGGGAGGAACACGGCCAAGCCCCCGGAGGAATCGCACGCTCCGGCCAAGAGGCGGGCAGAGGGGCCGGGGGTCCCTTCATCCCCTCCCCGCCCTGTCCTCACGTGGCACCTGCTAGAGGAAGGTTCTCCGCGAGATGCGGAGCTGCCACGGCCAGGCTGAGATGAAGCCCCCGCCCTGGCAGCTCCACACAGCGCGGGGCCGCCCGTCCTGAGCTCCCCGCGAGCCAGACGCTGGGCACAGGCCTCTGCCCGTCCGAGCACCACAGCAGCTCGTCTGACTGCGCTGAAGTCCATTAGGCGCGTGAGGGAACTTCCTCCATGGCATCTGCCGTGAGGATAGGAGCTCACGACTGTTTGCAACACACCCTCAGCAAAGGAGAGGGTAAAATCCTGGCTCCAGAAGGACAAAGAACCACGAGAACTGGGCGAGGATGAGCCCACGTTTCGTCGAGGTCAGGTGCAAACAGCCGAGACGCAGCCCCAGGCTTTGCCCTGCAGGAACACTCCTCCCTGCCGCACGGCCAGGCCGTCCCGGGGGCCGCCCATCTCAGGAAGATCTCGCTGCCCCATCTCTGGCCAGACCCAGCAGCCAACCTCAGGGGTCCCTTGGGACTCTACCCAAAGCCAAACAACACCCTTCCACTGCCTGTTGCTATGGACTGAATTACGTCTCCCCCAAAATATGTTCAAATTCGAACCCCCAGGACCGCTGATGTGACCTTATTTGGAAACAGGGTCTTTGCGACGCAATCAAGTTAAGATAAGGTCATCGGGGTGGACCTTAATCCAGTGTGACTGGTGACCTTATAAGCAGCGGGACTCAGGGCACATACAGGGAAGACGGCTGCGCACAGACGGAGGCAGGGACTGCAGTGACGCTGCCGAAAGCCGGGAATGCCTGGAGCCCCGGGAGCTGGGGAGAGGCCTGAGACAGGTTCTCCCCACAACCTCCGAGAGAGCCCTGCCCACACCATGACTTCGTGCTCTGGCGTGCAGAGGTGAGAGAGGCTGAACGTCAGCTGTGTGAGCTGCCCCGTCTGTGAGACCCGGTTACAGCCCAGGAGACCCACACACTGTCCTTACCCCTGTGAGCTTCCCGGTCCCATGTGGTCCTCGTGCAGGGCATATGTGACGGGCCGTGTCCTGGGTTTAGGAGCTGACCACAGCCAGGCAGCGTGGGCACCTTGGGGCGGCAGTGGTCAGATATACGGTCTGAGTCCCTGTCCCCGCCTCTCCTGGCCCCAATACCCAGCCACGCCACAGACAATGAGAGGCCCAATGATGCAGCGCGTCTTAGGCCAGGCAGCTGCCCAGCGGATGTCCACTGAGGTCCCTTAAACCGGAAACTTGTCTCCTTCCTTCGCACTTGGATGCCGTCTCCACTGGTCTTAAGGTTCCCCAAACACAATCTCTTTCTGCAGTCCTCACCCAAGTAGAGGTTCGTCACTGGTAACCCACTGCTGTTTACCCACTTCCCCAACATCTATCCCAGCGGCTCCCTGTGTAAGGTGTCGCCCCAAGCAAGCGGAGGGCTGTGCGCCAGGCTGACGGCAGCCCGGAGCCTCCCAGGTCTCTGCAAGGTCTTCAAGTGAATCTGCGTCCACTTGTAAAAGTAAGCGCCCGTCAAACGCCACTGCTCGGGGACTCCACCCCAAGGCAATGATCAGACCCTGAAACCTCACTGGACGCACAGCGTGTGGCCCACGACACCTGGCTGGCAGAGGAAGCTTCCCCACGTGGCACAGACCTGCCGCAGGCGTCCGCCCTTGCTGGCACGAAGGCCCAGGCCGCGGCTTCATGCAAAGGCCAGAGAGCTGCTGGGGAGGAACCCTCCACTCCACGCCGCTCTTGCCCGGATAGCTGGAAACAGCTCCACCATCCCTGACCAACACCCCAGCATGAGCTTGCATGTGCACACATGCACACGCATGTGCACACACATGTGTAAACACACACGTGTGCACACATACAGAGGCGAGAAGAAAAGCCCCTCCTCCCCCAGGATAGGCCCCAGGAGGAGTCTTCAAAATGCCTCCACCATTGCTGGCAGCAGCGTCTGCCAGGCTGGGAAAACGATGGCATGTTTGGGAAAAAACAGACTTAGTTGTCGTTAAGAGACTTCCCAAATTGAAACCAATCCAAGTGGCCCCCACGGAGGAGGAATGAGTCAAGCCAGCTGCCTCAGGGCTGGTGAAACACGCAGCCCTGAGAGGGGCTCGCGGGGAACGGGTGGGGAAGCGGGACGAGAAACGCGTTTGGCACAGCCCCCAGCTTCGCACGTGTGCAGAGAAAGAAAGACAGGAAGGAAACGGCACGAACGCAGTCAGGGAGCTGAGCCTGCCCAGCGAGACGGCCACGCTGCTTGGGTGACAGGGTCTCTTGAAGTGTTTCATGTTTTCCAAAACTGGGATAAACATTTACTGACTTTTGGGCAGAACAACAGCGGCATTGGTGGAGGGTCTTGCAAAGGGAAGCAAGACCCCAGGAGCAGGGGCCCCGCCGCCCTCCCTGGGCACTGCCAGCCTGTGGGCAGGGCAGCTGTCGTGATCACCCCACCTTTCCCGCCAAGCCTGTGCAGCCCGGTGTGGGAATCTCTGTGCCAATCCCGCCCCGCAGCCAGGGATGGGCCCGGAGCTCCCAGAGCCCTGGGGCGGGGGGGGCAGGATTTCTCCTAAGGGAGAAGGACCCTACCCCTCCTTCCAAGCCACAGTGCCCTGCTCCTCTGGCTGCCCAGGTGGCGGGGAAAAAGGGCAGGACTCAGATCTGGCAAAGATAGGGGGCTGTCCTGGGTTTCGATTTTTTTTTTTTAATTACCTGAACCACTGTTCTCTTCTGAGGCCACGCCAGTTCAGCCCTGCCCGGGCAGGCCCTTCCCGCACACCCCGCCCGAAGGTCTCCCCTCATCCCTGCACTCATGCTTGGTCTGAGTGTCTCCCTGGAGTCAGGGCCTCCAGACCGAGCCGGGGGGTGGCTGGGGATAGGTGGGCCAGCCCTAATCAGAGTCCTGGTCAAGCCCACGCCAGCCTCTGAGGCAAACAGGACAGGGTCTCCCCCAGGGGCCCAGATCAGGGACCACTGTGGAGGGTCACAGCTTCCCCCAGCCCCGAGCCTGGCCTGGATCCGCCCCTCGACCCCCGAGGAAAGGTGGTGACTGCATCAGGCAGCCACAGGCTTGGCAGAAGACTGGGGTACAGCTCACCCTGAACCAGGACAGGAAGTGACACCGGGATGGAAGCCGGCCAGCGGGAACCGTCACGCGCATCAGGCCAAGGACGGGCCTCCACGGGCAAGGGCCTCACGCTGCCCCGCTGTCCAGGAGCACTGACTACTCAGCGCTGCGCGTCTGCTCCTCGGGGGTCGCCCTGCCCCTGTGCTCAGTCCACAGGGAGGGGCCCGGTGGCGGGAGCGTGGCCAGGGGAACGGTCCCCCTGCCTCTGGCTGAACCGCAGATGCCAACCCAACGGCAAAGCGGGCAGCGGCAAGGGTGCTCTTCGGGAAGGTGTTTTTGCATATAAAAGTAACCATGATTTCTGTATAAAAAGAAGAAAACCAGAGAAGAAAGAAAGCACATTCCACCGATAACCCCACCACCCTAGCAGCCACTGCGAATGTTTCAGCAAATGTTCACGTCAGTATCTTGTCTCTTTACGTGTCTAAATATAAACGTGCACATTTATGTAAACACGAGTCCCCACAGTAACGCTGCGACCATCCCACATACTGCTTAAGTCTACTTTTTTTCAGTTCTCAAAATATCACTAATTTTCCCTGGTTTTGGCATGCTCCCTGGGCTGAGGATAACGTTCTTCTCTGGATAAACCACGAGATCTCCCCAGTCTGCCATGAAGAAAGCGTACCATCCCCAACAGTTCCTGCGGCGACTGCCAAGGGGGGTGTCCTGGGATCTCAGCCCCTCGACTGCCCAGGACGAACTCCTCCAGGTGGCCTTTCTGGGTCAAAGGGTTTGGCACAAGAGGCTCAAGTGCCCTCCAGGAGGTGAAGCAGAGCAGAGCCCGGGCTCCTGCTTCTCTCACGGGCCCTCGGCAGGGAGGGCCGGCCAGCACGTGGCAGGACAGGTGCTCGCTGAGCGGCCTGGGCCCGGCCTGCTGCTGTCGTCTCAGAGGGCTGAGTCATTGCACCTACAACACCTCAAATACCTCACATGTAAAATGCCTGCCTGCGTCCTCACAGGGCTATCAGGATTAAAGAAGATGATGGATGTAATGTACTCAGACATAGAAAGCAGGCCCCTCATCACCACCACCATGGTGACCACCACCACCATCACCATCATCACCACCACCATCACCATCATCACCACCACCATGGAGACCACCATCACCATCATCACCACCACCATGGAGACCATCACCACCACCATGGAGACCATCACCACCACTACCATCATCACCACCACCATGGAGACCATCACCACCATCATCACCACCACCACCACCATCATCACCACCACCATGGAGACCATCACCACCACCACCACCACCACCACCATCACCATCATCACCACCACCACAGTGACCACCACCACCATGGTGACCACCACCACCACCACCATTATCACCACCACCATGGAGACCATCACCACCATCACCACCACCATCATCACCACCATCACCATCATCACCACCACCATGGTGACCATCACCACCATCACCACCATCATCACCACCACCATGGAGACCATCACCACTGTCACCACCACCATCACTACCACCATCACCACTATCATCACCATCACCATCACCATCATTACCACTACTGACACCCACTTACTGCCATCACCATCTGCATCCTCATCCCCCTCATCACGATCACCATGACGATCATCTCCTGTCGCCACCGTTGCTACCGTAACACCCGTCTCCTCATGCCCAGAGCTAAAATGAAAAAGCTCTGAACCTGAGAGCTCCTCCACCTCAATTCCAACTGCTTCCCGCTCAAACCCTCAGATCCTTCCCCAGGCCCGTCCTTCCTCCCCAAGGTCTAGTGTGGGAGCCACGGACTCTCTAAGGACTTTACCTCCCGGGTGCGCTTACTTGCAGGACCTCCGGGCCATGCGGGCCGCTACGCCGGCACGCTCCACAGTAACTCACAGTCACTCAGAGCAGTCCGAGCGCCCAGCAACAGGAAGTCTCTTAACTGAACTGGAGCCGTGCACCAAGCAGAGCAGCACACAACTGTGTGACAGGATGACAGTGCTATGCAGCGTCCTTCAAGAAATAAGGTCAAAGAGCAAAGCTTAGAGCGACGTTACAGCACACTCTCGTGTGTGCGTGTGTGTGCGCGCGTGCGCATGTAAGTCTACGCCTGTGCAGGGTGAAATGTGGCAGAGGGAGAACTGGGTCCTGGGGAAACGTCACAGGATGCTGCTCTGCACCTTTTGCACTGTGTGCAACGTATGGGGTCAGCTGCTCCACGCACAGTACTGATGCCAAATGTATGCATGGAAAGACATACACGTACATCACACATTCGATCGCGTATAAAGACGTTAGTCCGCCCTCACCTGTCGGGGGTATATTCCAAGACCCCCAAAGGATGCCTGAAACCTCAAATAGTATCAAACCCCACATATACTATGCTTTTTCCTGCATAGGCATACACACATATTAAGTTTAACTTGTCAGTTAGGCACGGTTAGAGATTAACAACAATAAAACGGAAAACATGTAACAATACACTGTTATAAAGTATGTGAGGTGCTGTCTGTCTCTCCGGAAGTGTCTCACTGCACTGTCCCCGTGATGCTGTGAGCTGATCCACACCCGCACGACCAGAAAAGGCAGGGGACGGCATGGCCTCCACGAGGTGGTGCTCGGCTACTGCTGACCCCGAACACCAGCCACGACGTCACGACACCCATCTGGCCACTGACATGCCACTGAGCGCTGAGGAGCGGGTGGCCCAGACAGCATGGAGGGTGTGAGATTTCACCGCACTCCTCAGAATGGTGCACAACTGAAACTTATTAACTGCTTATTTCTAGAACTTTCCATCTGATACTTTGAGACCATGGTTGGGTGTATGTAACTCAAACTGGGGAAAATGAAACCATACGGGGCACTACAGCACACACACAGATCATATATAAGGATAGACACACACGTGTATGTCATTTATAAAGATGGCATATGCGTACCTAAGGTACGTGAAAAAGACTTACACACATACATACGTGACCACACACATGTATGTAAGATTTGTTCCAGGCGGGAACCCAGAAAGTATAAAACAATAGCTGCCGGAGTCTGGAGGGTTCTCAGAGGTTGCAAATCCAACAGACAGCTGCAGGCAATGTCCCTCCACCCCCCACAGGGGCGGGGTTTACCCCCCCATGAGGACGACGCGGGAGCTGGGGGATGGGTGTGGCTGGGGCAGGGGTCCCAGGAGCTGGTTGTTTGAAAAAGAATTGATTGCGGCGGCTCTTCTGGCCACTTACTCGCTCGCTCCCCCTGAGAAACCCTCCCTAAAACCCAAGGCTTTCCCTCCCTGACGGTGGATGCTTTTTCGTCTCCACCCATCTGCATCCAGATGCTCAAAATAAACAGCATTTTGCTGCACACGAGGCTTCGTGTGTCTCTCTCGGCTCCGGACCTAACAATACGTATACATGCATGAGCTTTAAAGAGACTGGAAGCGAGTGGAAATGCCTCGCCGTGCGAGGGACGAGGTGGCCGCAGCGGCTACCTAGAACACGCTCGTCTCCCAGAGCTGGGACGCAGCCCCCGGCCTCCCTGCGGGCCCTGCACCTGCAGCCTGGCCTCCCCACGCCTGCCCCCAGGCACAGCCCTCATCCGCCCCTCCACGTCCTCTCACACACCCCTCACTTACTCGGGGATGTCACACGCCCTAACATGACGGTGCGACAGCGCACAGGACACGATGCCCCAGGCCTCAGGAGACGTCACACGTGGCCCTTCTGTCTGTCCGCTGCTGTTTTGTTTTCACTGGAAACTCAAGCTCTGCAGAAACAGGTGGCACAACCGGGCCCCCTGCACAGGGAAAACCAGGCGGCAGAGGGAGGCCGCGGACCTCGGGGCAGCACAGAGGTGAGCGGAGGCAGGAGGGCCCTGGCTGCACCGGCCGCACCGCCTGCGAGCCGGGCTGTGGCAGCTTCTCCTCTCCCGGGCAGAGGGTCTCAGCCAGGGGACAGTGTCTGGGGGACAGTGCAGCTTCTAGAGTCGTTTGTGGACATCTCACTCAGTGAGCAGGACCAGGGTGGTGCTCAGCCCTGCAGAGCACAGGACAGCCCCAGCTCGAAGAGCTACCTGGCCCCAGATGCCAACAGCGCCGAGGTTCAGTGAATCTGCTCTGAAGGAGGAAGGAACAGCACTGTCCCTCTGTGGCTGGCAGGCCACCGGGGCTCCTAAATCCTCCACGGCAACCCTGACCTGGAGTCCTCCCCGAGGCAGGGCCTGTGGAAGCGACCGCAGCCTTCAGGCACGCACGACGCTCCCAGCCCTCGGGGCTCAGAGACCTCACCCCAAGCCGACCCCACTGCCTGGGCTCTGCCCCCCAGCGCACAACATGGGGTCCGGTCAGCTCACAGGAACCTCAAGCTTTCCTGCCCAGGACAGACACCTGTGGGCCCACGTGGTGCAACGAGACATATTTAACATATATTCGGCCTTTGTCCCCTTTCCCGGCACTCAGCTCCTAGAACCCCCGGGGTCTCTGGAGTGACAGTATCTTCCGCATGCCAGGAGATGGCTGGTGGCCAGGGCCCAGGTAGCTTCAGGATGGGGCTGGCTGACAGAAAGACCAAGGCAGGACTAGAAAGCTGGGCCTGTAGCCTCGCCCTCCCCGGACCCAGAAAGGGCAGGGAGCGGGAGACCGAGCCGATCACCAATGCCAATGAGTTAATCGATCACACCTCCATAAATACGCCTAAATGGTGGGGTTCACAGAGCTTCTGGACTGGTGACCTGACCCAGCAGGGCGCAGGGCTCAGTGCTTGCCACCCCCATACCTGGTCCCAGCCATCTTTGCCATTAGGCTGGTCCCCAGCTGTATCCTTCATAATAAACCATGACAGTCAGGAGCATTCCTGAGTGTTGTGAGCCATTCCAGGACGTAACAGAACCCAGGGAGGGGTCGTGGGACCCCTGATTTGGTCAGGTGGTCAGCAGTACAGGTGACAACCTGGGACTTGGGATTGGCATTCGAGGTGGGGCAGTCTTGTGGGGTCTGACCTACTTCTGGGCAGTCCGTGCCAGGGTTGCCTTGAGTTGCAGGACACTCGGCCGGTGTCTCAGAGTTGGAGCACTGTGTGAGGAAAACCCACACATCCACTGCCGGAACAGTGTGTGGAGCCAGGTCAGCTCACGACACGATGATGGCCCATGACGACCAGCTGGCCTGCACCGAAGGCACCCACACGCCTGCCTGGGGACGAGGCCACCACCGGGCCCCTGACACGGCTGGTCTCCAGGGCGCTGGCGCCAGGGGGAGACAGCCTTCCTGCCGGTGTCCCTCAGCCACGCGCCATCCACACCAGGCACCGTCGCGCTGCAGTCCCCCCCAACCGCTCCCCAAAAAACCAACCTGTGATGGGTGATTTGTGCGTCAACCTGGCTGAACCACAGGGACCACGCGCTCGGTAAAATGTGACTTTGGATTTTCCTGAGGGGCTTTCTGGAAAGATTAGCACTTCGATGGGTAGTTTCTGAATACAGCAGCAGCTCTCCAGGGCGTGGGTGGGCGGCGCCCACGCAGCTGACGGCCACCACTGACAAAGACGGACCTTCCCCAAGCAAGACGGACTCCGCCAGCAAAGGCCCCAGGTCTCCATCTGCCGCCTGCCTCGAAGAGTCCGGACTCGGCGTCCACAATCGCACGAGCCAATAGGTTAAAAAGTAATCCTGCCTCTCCACACGTCCCATCGGTCCTGTTCTCTGGACAGCACCGGCTGGCACACACCACCCCGACGGAAGGCCGGGCACGCAGAGCTCGCCTCGGGGAGTCCCAGGCGCTCTGCACTCTGGTGCCTGCTCATCACCGACACCACAGCTTTCAACCTTCAGAGGTGACCTGCCAGAGTCACTGAAATGAAAATGATAATGTCGCGCACAGGCGAGTTTTAGGGTACTGAAACTCCTCTATGTGCTGTTTTTTCCTTAGCCCTACAATTTTCCTAAAAACAGAGCCGGTAATTTTCAAACACGACGGTGTAACACCACCCTTGCCTTTGCCGCAGCGTTGAGTGTGCCTTGCTGAGGGTTTTCGGCGGTGGCTGAGTCAGGAGGGCTGTTCGCTCTGACGGTGGCAGAGCGCGCGGCCCTCGGGGTGCGGGGACGATGCCATCACCACCAGCAAATGCTCCACCCCGGGCCCTAGAAAGCAGCGTCTCCTCTTTACTTTTCTCCCCTTCTCTGAAACAACTTTATCTGGGTAACTTTAAGCAAAACAATACTTTTGTTTTAATTAGATGGGAGAAAAATGGACTGCACAGTGATCATAATTTTTACAGATTAGCTGAGCTTTGAAATTCCTCATGTTCAGTCCTTGTTAAACCTGTTAAATTCAGACACTGCTTTCAAGATACATTTCAAAAGCTTTGGAACACGCTTTCTTAACACAAAAGTTAAGATTTAAACAGTAATGCCACTAATTCCCCTGGAATGGAGCTTAAATAATGCAGAATCGGAGATAATGAACGTCCTGTTACAGACCACGCTGCAAGTTGCATTATCATACTTAACGATTTTTGCATAATCTTACCACTTAATAAGGCTACAAGATATCATGTACGAGAAGTTTTAATTTATTCAGCTCGTAACTCAGCTATAGTCGGAGACAATCTTGGTTCTTAAAGGATTAGAGCACACAGCGATGTCAGTGTGGCCCTGCGCAGACGCTCACTGAACCGCTCACGGAGACCTGCAAGGCTGGTGGGAACCTGTTCCCAGGGGTCCCCTGTCCCCTGCGGCATGGGCGCCAGGCACCCTCCTCTGATGGGCAGGCACCCACCACGCGGCTGTGTCACGGGCACATCCGAGGATGCGTGTGTCTCCCTTATTGTGGGTTGTCCACAGAACATTCACACGGCCTCCTGGGGTCCCCCACAGAACCCCACTGGGCTCGGTTCGGCCCAGAGAGCAGATTCGGAGTCCCCTGCGCAGCAAGGATCTCACGGCATGTGCTGCTCCATCCGTGGCAGGCATCTGCTTCCCCAGTCTTTTCCACAGGACGAGGACATCCCCTTTGCTGTCAGCTGTATCCGCTTCTGGTGAACCCTCGGAGTCATCAGGTGTGATCACACTCAAGCCGGGGGCTGCTGGAGAGGAAAGCGGAGGGTGCAACCATTCTGGGGATGGGCAGCTCCCAGGAGTTGGAGCTAGTGGTGGTGGTGCCACCTGGTCCCCAGGCCCCGAGGCTGCACTTCCCCTGAGCGGCTGGAAAGGAAACTCCTCCGCCACTTGCAGGCCCCGACCAGGGCCGAGGGCTGCAGATGCGGAGCTGGGTGCGCAGCTCCAATGACGCTCAGGGCCCCGGTTCCACAGTGACACTCAGGGCCCAGCACCACCACCAGGTCTCAGGCTCAAGGGACACTCCTTTCCCGCACTTCCCAGTGTGGAAGGGCCCAGCTGATCTGCGGAGTCCCTCAGGGGTACAGGCGCTGCCACTCAGCCAAGGGTGTGCCCCCAGGCCGGGAGTCCCAGGGCTGCTCTGAGCAGATAAGACGTGCCCGGAAGGCAGAGGTGGCTCCACCTGCAAACTCTCTCCCAAGGCTTGGTGATAAGCCAGAGCACCCCTGACACAGTGGTCAAAGCCACACACTGACAGTCCCTCCGTCCATCTGTCCATCCACCTGCTGGTCCTTCCATCTGTGCACACTGCTACCTATCCACCACCTAAAATACAGACGGAGTGCCTGGTCCCTGGTGGACACCAGAGTTGTGGAGACCACCCAGTGGCAGCCTGGCCTGTGCAGAGAGCCCTCTAGACACCCACAAACAGGGCTGCACAGCTGCCCAAAGGCAGGGTGCAGAGAGCTGATGGGGACAAGACAGCCCACGGGGATTAGTCACATCGGAGCCGCCCTGAGGACTGGGAGCCGCGTGTCCAGGGCACTGACTTTGTTCTCAAATGGATGCCACCTTGCAGTGGTGGGGCCCAACCCTCGGGATCTCAGCCCCGAGTTTCAGGCCGTAGCACACAGCTTCTGACGGAGAGACAGGGCCCTGTGTCTCCTCCCGTGGGAGAGCCCTCAGAGGCCATGTGTGCACATCTGTGAACATGCCGACGTGTGTGCTCAGTCCCGGAACACACCAAGAGGTTCCCTTGCATATGCCTCCGAGCCTCCTGCTGGGGCCACCCCTCCCTCTCGGCACCCCCTGCGCGGGTCGGACACGCAGATCCCCGCCGAGATGTTCTGGACAATCTCAGCTCCTGAGCCTGGCCGAGCCTCGGTGCACACACAGCAAGGCCTGGACAGCTCTGCTGGCAACAGCAGCCGCCTGCCTTTGCGGTGCCATCCCGGTCCCCGGGGAAGGGAGCAGCCACGCCTCTCTCCACGGGTAGAGACGGCACCGCTCAGAGGGCCTGGGAGGGTCTGAAGGCCCTGGCACCGTGGCAAGGGGCTTTTCTTTTCTGCCACTTATCATAATCAGCCTCCCAGGAAGCCGCAGTTCATTAAAGAAGGACTTGAGTGGAAGCACAAAATAAGAAAAATCACTAGAATAATAGTCAGCACCGAGTCTCATCAGCCGGCGGCACTGCACACACAACGCGGCGCGCTGGCCCTTCTCGATAACCCCAGGGGGTGTCCCCATACTGGACACCTCGGCCAGCGCGATAAGACAAGGACAGGATCTCGCCCTGGGCATTATCTTGCAGCCCTTCTCACCGTTTCACGGAATGTGAGGCCCGGGACAGCCTGGTGATGGCCGCAGCTGCTCAGCTCCCAGAGTAACTGCACTGGAGACAGAGTGGTGGGAAGCTGCCCAAACTAGCTGGAAAAAGAAGATGCAATTTTGAACAATTGGTACCTACATGGTCACCTGGCCCCCAACTACTGGGCCAGTGGGGTGTTTCTCTGCAACTCTGTCCTAGCCAACCCCGGCCCTAGCAGGCCCCAGCCACCCCCAGGAGTCCCTGGCCCTGGGTCCCCGAGGCCCCCCAGCTCAGCCAGCCAGCTGGGATGCCCCCGCCTGCGGAAGGGCCCACAAAAGTCTCTCTGCCTGGAAAGACAGCTCCTCTTTGCACCTGTCATGAGACCCACGTGACCTTGGGCCGTCGCCCTCCCACCCTGTGCCTCTGTGTCCCCATCTGCAAAGTGGAGCAGGTGGGCTGTTCCAGAGGTGTCCCGCCTCCTGCACCAGTGGTGGGGACCACCTGACTGCTCCCCAGGCCTCTGAGGGCAGGTCCTACTTGGAGGAACAGGGCTCCATTCTAGAAGATTCATTATGGAAAGCAGGGGCACCTCCTCCAGCCTGCTCACAGCGTCCCAGAGACAAGGGCAAAATAACTCAGCACACAGAACCCTGCCCCGAGCTCTCCCGGCCACGCCTCCACCCCGTAGGAAAGAGAAACACGTGAGTTTCAATTAAGGCTAACTAACGCACTAAGAGTAACTAAGGAATAAAAAGAATAAACATTCGAAACACATTTTAATCATATGCCAGGAAACCGTTCAGTGGGCCATGGCCTATTCCAGCTGGAATCAGAAAGGCCTTAGAGGAGGCCGGGCACAAACGGCAATCTGACTTCTACAATCTCCTACTGGAAACTCAAACAGAAAAACAAATGAAATATCAGCTTTCGAGGGTACATGAGCCGGTGGGGCTCCCGGAGGTGGCGTCCAGGGCCTGTGTGCCTGGTCATCCTGCCGGGAACCTGGGCCCAGGCTCCACCCATTCTGGGCTGGAGGCGCTTAGTAGGTGCTCAACAAACCTGTGTTCAGCTGACACAGCATCAGCCAATCTGTGACTCTCCCAGGATTTTACCATGGGCACGTATCACCTTACTATTAAAAAGTAACTTTCCATCACCCCGTAAATGGACAGCCAGTACCTTTGCCATAAATAGAAGGTAGCCGTAAAAGTAGATACATGGCTATTAAGATAAAAAATGCCCATCCGCATCTCACATAAAACCATCTTGCAGGCCCACAGCGGTGCGTGCCCTCGCTCTGGGAGACGCTGATTTACGGGAGGAGGAACGTGAGAACTTCCGGCAGGCTGCCCCAGCCCCAATCTCCCCAGGAAAACCAGCTTCTGCCCTAACCCCCAACTCAAGGGCATCCAAGCTCCCCTACAAGAAAGGCGACCTTCACTTCCTGCTGACGGAGCACCTGCCAGGGGAGATGGGGTGACACCAACCAGGCCCAGGCCCCGCCGCCTGGAGATCCCATGAGCACACACGGGGCGGAAACCCCTCGTGGCGAGCTCCCTCTGTTGTTCGTGCACCTGGTACTCGGTCCCTGAGCTGCTGTGACAAATCACCACAAACCTGTGGCCTGACGCAGCAGACGTGTCCCCTCGCGGCTCTGGACGGCGGAATCTGACGTCAAGGTGTTGGCAGGGCGCTCCCCCCGCAAGGGCACCAGACAGGCCGGGCACACGGCCGCGTCACTCCCGTCCCTGCCTCCGTCTCCGCGTGGCCTCACCCTGTGTCTCTGCTTCTGTGCTCTTCTAGGGACTCATCACGGGATTTGGGTGCACCCTAATCCCGGACGATCTCATCCTGAAGTCTCCGCCTTACTTGCATCTGCAGGTATTCCTAATGAGGGAACACGCTGGGCTGTCAGGTGGACCCCACAGGTGTGAGTTTCTCACAGGTGCACAGACTCGGCTCTTGTTCTTCCTCCTCACGCACTGGTCCCAGGAGCCCACCAGCTCCCCGGCCAGTCAGCCCCTGCCACCTGCCCCCAGTGTGCAGCCCATGTCCAGCATACAGCAGGCACTCAACGCGTGCATTCCAAACTGAGGCCAGCATGTCCGTCAAGGTTGTCCCCAAGGCAACCAGTGGGCAGGAGCCCAGAGCTGTCACTGTGCAGGTGTTCCCTGGAGACAGGAGGGTCTGAAGACGGATATTCTGGTTCTGCAAAGCACAGAGTTATTTATAAGCAAGGTCTGGGTTCTCCTATCAGTGAAGCGAATCGGAGGCCTGCTTGGCTGCCTCTGTAATCGGAGGAGAAGAAAGGTAATTGGCTAATAAAATCCGCCTTCTCCAAGGCAGAAGCTGGCTTTGAAAAGAGTGTGTGTCTAAAGGCTGCGTGACCTCTTCTAAATATACCCGGGAAGATCACGTGGGCCCCGGGCGGGCTCCACACGGTCCGGTCAGATGCTCTTGGGGAGGGGTCTTCGGGGCAGCGTCCCAGAGGGCACTTGTAGGACCCCAGGCCCTGCCCTGCCCCACCAGGGAGGCCTTGGAGGCAGGAGGTGGGGAAGGGCACAGCCTCATCCTCCCCTGCAGGTCCGCAGGGTCAGAGCAAGAGACCCCAGCCCGGAACCCAGCCCTGGTGCCAGGAGGTCGCTAGCCTCAATCCATGGGGACTCACTTTGGGTCCAATGCAGGGAACAAGGAGAAGGTTATGAGGATGGAGTCCCCTCCCGAGGCTCTCCAGGGCCCTCCTCTCCTGCTGGCACACCCAGCCCCCGGCGTAGCGCTGCAGACTGTGCAGCCGCAGCCCTCCCGGGAGCAAGGTCGGCGGAGGGCCAGGACGATGCACCTTCTGTCCTGGAGTTTCCTCAACAGTAAGGTCATCAAACAACACACCCTCCGCGCAGAGGGCCCGAGGAGCAATGCAGGTGACAGCTGAGAGCTGCCACTGCGGTCACCCGCCAGGCCCGTCTCCACCCGGGAGCCCTGTGCTCAGCTGACCCCACAGGAACGTCCATTCCCCCAGAGACCCCCGTTCCCACTGAGCCCCCGGGATGCACACACGGAGCTTGGCCCAAGGAGGCTCCTGGCGCCTACAGGGCCCCCAGACCTGCCCCTCCTCTGCTGCGGGGTCTGCTGGGAAGCAGTGCAGAGGCCCCCCAGCGACGGTCCAAACACAACAGGCCCTGGGGGGAGGTACTCCGTCTGAGACGCTCACGTGGCCCTGAGCGGACGCAACAGTAGCATCCATGCGGATCCTCTGGGCTAGAGACCTCGGAATGCCCAGATTTGTTGTGAAAAGTGAGGAAGGAGAAGGAAGGGCAGAGGCCGTCTGGCAAGTGCTGGGGTGGCGGGTGCATGGGGGTGAGAAGGCAGGAGCCGTGGTGGTACCTGCACCCCCCCCCAGGGCCAGGGACCTGGGCCCATCTACCCCACACGGAGGGACCACAAGCCGGAAGGCCAGGAGCCACCCCTGGTGACACCAGCCACCTCGGGGCCCTCCGAGGCTCCCCTCCACGTACCTGGGGTCCACAGAACCTCAGGAAGGGCACGGCCAGGGCTCCCGCCGCCTTGGCGTCGGAGCCGTGATTCCCCCAAACGCCTCCCTGCAGCCCACACCCGACCTGCCGAGAAAGCAGCCGTCCCTGCTCCATGGGAGACAGCGTCCCCAGTGTGAGGGACGGGATGGCACCGGAGCACAGGGGCCGCGAGACGGAACAAGAACCTAGCCAGTCTGGGACCCTCTGCCCACACAGAGGCTTCGAGACGAAGCCAGCTATGGACCCCCCGAACGTGCACTTCTGAGGTGCACTGACACCCACTGGGTCCACACAGAAGGTCACGTCCATTCGGGAGGAAGGAGAGCTACGTACCCGGGGAGCAGCTTCACTTTACAGCACTGGCCGTCATATCCTAAGAACAGGAAGGGATTTTCACCCCACTAGGCCAGAGGGGAGACAACAGCTAGTGAGCGTCTCTGACAACATGGGACCTGGCTGGCGGCCCCCGAAGAGGGGCCGGGGCGAGGTCCAGCTCCCCACTACCCACACGTGGGGTCGGCCCTGACAACCTGGGGGTGCATCCAGTTGGCCCCGCCACCGCAGCAAAGCCAGACAGGTGCTGGAAGTCCCTCCTGCCACCCGGCAGGCTGGGGGCTTGGCCACACTTGGGTCTACCCATCCTCCATCCTCGATCACCATGAGCAGCCCTGGGGCCCCGGCAAGATGGGGCAGCACCGTGTGAGTCTGTGGCCAGCTTTCTCCCACTACCAGTGGACTTCAGAGCTAGACAGGGACCTGGGGCTGGTGTGGGGCGGCGTGGGCAGGCCTCTGGGAGGGCGGGGTCAGGGCGTGCAGGACAGGCCCGCTCCCCACTTTAGCACACTGCGTTTGCACAAGGGGCCAGGAGCTCGAGGAGCCGTCCAGACATCACCATCAGCATTGTCAATGTCACCCGGCTGTGCACGGAAGAGTCCGGACTGGACTTCAAAGACACCACCCCTCAGCGAGATGTAGGCTGTCCTGGGGAGCCTCCCGCCCTCCCCACCCACAAACGTTTGCTCGTCCCTCTCCAGAGACGGTGGGCCTGTGTCCAGTGCCTCCGGCCCCGTCTGCTCCGCAAAGACATGCCCAGCCAGAAGGGGCCGGCCCCTGGGTGTTGCACAAGGTCCCAGCTGGGGAGCGGGTGGTCCCCTACTGCCCAGCACACCGAAGACACCAACCTCCCCCTCCGTCCCTGCAGCCCCGCTGGCCCCAGCACTTAGCAACCAAGGAACCGGGTAACCATCCGGAGACACCGATGGCTTCCTTACCAGCTCCCCAGGTCCACTTGGAGAGCGGGCCTCGCCAGGCAGCCCAGGCGGGTGCTGGCACTTGTGCCCTGGGCTCTACTCAGGAGCTCTCCCATCCGGGCACCTCCCAACCCGTCTGACAACCAGGGGTGCAAAGGAGTCCCAGCTCCCAGGTGTCCAGCACACAGCAAAGGGCTGTCCGTCAAGTGTCCTTGTGGCCAACCCAAGCTTTTGCTTCTGCTATCCTTCTGCCATCCTGTGAGGAAGAGACTGAGGATCTCAGAGGTCCAGGGACTAGCTTGCTACCTCACTGTAATCAGGGTCCCTTGTCCCAAAGGGTCACGTGCACAGCAGGTGTGACCTTGGGCCTGGCACAAGGTCTGCAGGATGGGAGTATGTAACCTATGACCTGAGGGCAGGTGACACCGGGCTGTCCCTGCTTCAGGTCACACAGACAAAAAACAGAATGAGCCCGTGTGTAGGCGTGAGTCCCACTGTCCTCGGGGGCGTGGGCCGTCCTCTCACCTTGCTGGGCCACATCTGCTCCGTCTGCAACCAGAGGGCACCTGCTTTTCTGCAGGAAGCACAGTCACGCAGGTGGGCAGCGCCCTGCGGCAGCCGTGGGAGCCGGGCTGGGCGGGTCCAGCCTCCTCCAGAAAGAGGGGCCGTGGGACATGCAGTGGGGGGTGTCTGTGCACACCAGGTTTGTGGTAGGCGTGGCGTGTGGTCCGTGTGATGTCCATGTGACGTCTGTGTCTGCATGGTGTGCATGGTCTGTGTCTTTATGTGTGTCTCTGTGGAGGGGATGTGGTGTGTAGTGTACATTTGTGCGTATTGGTGTGTTTGTGTTATGTTTGTGTGTGTGATACATAGGGTGTATGTACAGCATGTGTATGTTTGTGTGTGGTGTGTGTTTGTGTGTGTGGTGTCTGTGTGGTGTGAGTGAGATATATGTGTCTGTGTGTGAGTGTGTGCAGTATGTGGTGTATGGGGTACATGTGTGATGGTGTGGGGAGTGTGTGTATATTTGTGTATGATACGCAATGTGCACATGTGCTATGTGGGGATGTACGTCGGGTTGCACGTGTGTGATATAATGTGTCCTATGTGTGTGCATGTGAGTGTAGTGTGGTTGTATGTAGTGTACAGTGTGTAGTGTGTGTGCCTCTGTGTGTACATGGTGTACAGCATGTGTCTTTCTGTGTGAGAGTGGTATATATGTCTCTGTCTTCGTGTATGTGATGGTGTGTGTGTGTGTATAGTGGTGACTATGTGGTAGTGGGTCTGTGTGTGTAGTGTATGGTGGTGTGTATGTTTCTGTGTGTGTGTGGTATGTGGTGGGGTGTGTGTGTCTCTGCATGTGGGTATGTATGTGCGGTGTATTTCACTGTGTGGAGTGTGTGGGTGTAGTGGAGTGTGTGCTGTGTGGTGTGCGGTATGTGCTGGGTGTGTGTAGTGGAGTGTGTTGTATGTATAGTGATGTGGTGTGTGAGGGGTGTCTGTGTTTAGTGGTATGTGGTGTGTATAGTGGTGTGTGTGTATGTGTGTGTAGTATGTGCGGTGCATGTAGTGTGTGTGTGTGTATAGTGGTGTGTGTGTGTGTGTAGTGTGTGTGTGTATAGTGGTGTGTGTGTGTGGTGTGTGTATAGTGGTGTGTGTGTGTGGTGTGTGTAGTATGGTGGTGTGTGTGGAGTGTGTGTGTGGAGTGTGTGTGGTGTGTGTGTATAGTGATGCGTGTGTGTGTGGTATGTGGAGTGTGTGTGTAGTATGGTGGTGTGTGTGGAGTGTGTGTGTGGCGTGTGTGTGTGTGTGTGTGTAGTATGGTGGTGTGTGTGGAGTGTGTGTGTGGAGTGTGTGTGGTGTGTGTGTATAGTGATGCGTGTGTGTGTGGTATGTGGAGTGTGTGTAGTA
>CAUYSK010067410.1:0-11636 GCA_963575035.1 Avahi laniger | reverse complement strand
AACATGCCTTCAATGCCCTCGACATTCATAAGTCTGTCTAGCCATCGTCCCTTTCTGCTAGCGCAGACCTTCAAGATCAGCAAAAGGAGAGTATAGGGCCTTCTCTCATTTTTCCTGGGCATTTTACTTGAGTAAATATTTCTTTGGTTAAGAGTTCTGAAGCAGTCAATTTTAGCCCTTTCGGCCAAAGTTCTCACTGGTTTTATGTATTTTGGGAGTTCCCTGCTCCGTTATTCCAGAAGATTCACTCCCTGTGTGTTCCTTAGAATGAACTAATGAGAACATTGTAGACAGCTGTAGCTAGTTATAGAAAAAGAAACCTGGTCATAAATTCAGAAGATATAAATTCTAGTGGCTATACATTTTTGGTTAGAACATTTCCATTTTACTATTATTAAGAACAGGAAAAATAATCTATCTACTTGTGAGATTAGTGTGAATATCACATGATCCAACCATATTTAAGGTATTTTCTTTCTGTTACTTATTTAAGTTGGATATTTGCACCAAGATTTTTCTGAAGAATTTAATGGTAAATCACTAAAATGTATTTGTTGCTAAGTTTTGGTTTGTTAAAATTTTGATTTATTTGTCATAATATTATCATGAACTTTCATTTTTGAATATTATGATGTAATGGAAGAAATCCATAAGACTTATTGCTGATAAGGTCTTCATGATTTTTAACCATGAACTTTCTTAACAATAATTTTAAGTTGAAAAAATGCAAAATATACTTTGTACAGTGCTATTAGGTACATTTTGTTGAATTTCATAGCCTATTACTTAATAGATGCTATCAAAGTTCAGAGGACTATCTAATTCAAAAATACTAGGTACCTTTTAGAAATTCAACACTGAGTAGACTTCATACTATTTTTACATATTGACATCAAAAATTTCTCTAAGCATTTTATGATATGTTCTTAGTTCTTAGTAAAAGAACATAGGTTATAGCAAAAGAAGTAAAACCTTGTGCAATATGCCACCACATGAATTTGTCTATTGATTACAAACATTGTGTGACTCTCATAATCAATAACTAGTTCACAAAATTTCTTTCCATGAAGAAAAACAAAGACCGTACCTTTATTCTTTTTTAATATCAATATTTTCTGTTTCTGCTTATTCTTATTCACAAAAGATAACTCAGAAAATTATGAGGAAGCAATGATTTGCAAAAAGAGTCTAAGCAGATATGTTTACATTTTAAAATGTGAGAATCAAATATTCCTCATTGTTTAAATCAACATTTGGAAATTATTTTTTATTTTTAATCGGAAATTTGATGAAGATGATGATAAAAAATATTTCTACAGATAATAACTACATATTTTCATTTTGGCAGGTAATTAGTAGGATAAGGAGAGCAATGTAATATCAATATGATATGTTTATAAACTGTGTAGTATTTAGATAGCTTGCCTTTTGGTAAAAAAAAAATGGTCATTTTATGCTGTTAACTTTTACTAGAGGCAATAGAAATACTAAATATGGATAAAATGCGTGTCATATTTAAAGGACTTTATCCCAAACCATCATGTTCTTTAAATAATTCTGTATTCAAATTTTGGAATAGAGTAAATATTATTTTTATAGTATTAAATGAAATATTTTGTTACTCTTCTCTGTGTTGCTTTAGCTTTTATTATTTTTTGTAATTTTGTACAATGCCCTTAATAAATACATCTATATGTTAAGTAAAAATTTGAGAAAACATTAAAGCATCAAGTTATGAAAATGGCTAAATGCCCCTTAATGAGTGTATGTTAATCACTAAAGAAATGTTATTAACTAGTTTGACTACTTTTCAGCAAATGCCCTTAGAAATATGCACAGGGAAGAGATGCCCAAGTTCTGGCTCCTTATAACCATAATGTGCACTTACTTTTAAGTAGAAAAAAAGAGGGGGGTGGGCCAAGACGGTGGACTAGAAGCTGCTGGCACACACCACTCTCTAGAAGAGGATCAAAAACTGCAAAAACTGCAGATATACTTTCTTGGAGAGAGCGTTATAAACCCTCAGAGAACCAACAGAAGACACTCAGAGTAAAGGAGATGGGGACCAGGAGTTCTACTCCTTAAGACAGGAAGGTACCTGGAGAAGACCCTTACTCATGGAGAAGTAATAAAGGAGAGAGCCCCAGGGCTCCATGTTCCTCACGTGGACAATGTGACTCCAGGGCTATGAGGGCTGCCCACCACTATTACGGGCCTCCTTACTGATCAGGGAACTGCTTGGAGACCGTATGGTAAAGTCACATCAGAGAACAGACTCAGTAGGAACCCACTGGCCTCAGTTCCCCGGGTTGTGCAGCAGCTGAGGCCACTGTGAGCTCCCAGGTCTGGAGTTCCCAGTCTACACAGGGATCCAGCATTGTCCCTTGCCAGGCGGAGAGGGAGCAGGGAGAGCAGATTTTCTCACATGCCCATGATTGGGAACTGCCTCCCCACCTCACCCCTGCACCCCAACCACCACCAGGGAACTCCGAGCTCAGGAACTGGTAGTAGCCTCAGTGGGACCTAGGTGGGGAGAGAGCCCCAGCCATCCAGCAGCCCAACTCTTGCAGCCTTGTGAGCAGACCAGGGGAACAGGCATTCCCAGCCTCATGTGCCACTACACTGAGACCAACTGCCACACAGACGATGCGCCAACTGGCAGACTACACCCCTGTGGTCCTGTGCACCAAAGTGACAAGCAAGCATCCAAGCCCCACACCCCATGCAGAGGTCTACGCCCCTGCAGACCTCAGCTCTGAGCATCAGGGCACACCCCCGCAGACCCAAATGCCCTGCAGGGGCCCACACCTTTTGGTTCTGTGTTCAAGCTGGCAGGCCACTCCCTGTGCCATGCACCAAGAAGTAAGTCATATGTCATGCTCCCACAGACCCACAAGCCACGCAATGGGCCATGCCTCTTGGTTTTGTATGCCAGCAAGTAGGCCACACCCATATGGCACCATACAAACCAACATCTGCTTTTCAGCTGCTCACCATGGACCTGCTAGCCACAACCCACACCCCCCATAGTGTTCTGCCATTATACCTAAACCTGGATGGAATAAACACTGCAGCCCTGACACCTGCAGCCACAACCTAGACAGTGTTGCCAAAGAGCCCCTGCCACAACTGCAGGGAGAGTTGGGCAGAGCAATCTCCCACAGTACTCATCTGAATGGAGAGGGACTCACCTAGCTCCCTGCCTGAGCTTCCAGTAGTGTCCTAGGAGCAAATCCACCACTCCACAAAAAGATCTCACAAGGCCGGGCGCGGTGGCTCACGCCTGTAATCCTAACTCTCTGGGATGCCGAGGTGGGCGGATTGTTTGAGTTCAGAAGTTCGAGATCAGCCTGAGCAAGAGCAAGACCCCGTCTCTACTAAAATTAGAAAGAAATTAATTGGACAACTAAAAATACATAGAAAAAATTAGCCGGGCATGGTGGCGCATGCCTGTAGCCCCAGCTACTTGGGAGGCTGAGGCAGGAGGATTGCTTAAGCCCAGGAGTTTGAGGTTGCTGTGAGCTAGAATGATACCACGGCACTCTAGCCTGGGCAACAAATTGAGAATTTGTATAAAAAAAAAAAAAAAAAAATCTCACAGCATTTGCCCAGGTCCTGTGATGCACCTGAGCACCTGCCAATGTCTCATGAGCCACCTTGCCATCAACTGCAGTCCTGTGACACATTCAGGCACCTGACATGAAACTGCAACCCACCCCACCATCGGCTGCAGTCACATGACACATCCAAGTGCCTGCCAAGGTCCCATGACCTGCCCAGGAAGCAGCCAATGTTATACCACCCACCTCTGTGGAGAGGGACTTGCACAGCCCCCCACCCCCAAGCTTCCTACAGCAGACTGGGGACCAAATTCATCAATTTGAATAGATATCCCCCAGCATCTGTTTGTACTGTGACAACCACAGGGGATCAAGTTGATGCAGGAGAGTAGCTGCGTTACAGGCTTTCAGTGTATTCCTCTCCTGCCAGGTCTATCCTGGAGAGCAGCACACAAAAGCATTATCTAGGACCTCTCTGCCTGCTCACTAAGTAAGAGAGTTCCAAGAAAAGGAAAACAGGTGAGCTGCAAATCTGTCAGAATTGAGGTGAGATAAGAGGTTTCAGATAAGAAGAAACCAGCCAAAAAAGCTCTGGTAACATGAAAAAACAAGCTAGTTTGACTCCCCAAAGGATGACAACATGTCTACAGTAATGGACCTCAACCAAAAGGAAATTTTCAAAATGTAAGAAATGGAATTCAGAATATGGATGGCAAACAAGATGAGTGAAATTGTAGAAAAGTTGAAAACCTACACAAACAAACCTGAAGAAGTATGAGGACATAAATGAGAAAATGAAAAATTCACTAAAGAGTTAGACAACATAAGAAAGGATATAACAGAACTTAAAGAAATGAAAGAGTCATTTAGGAAATTTCAAAATATAACAGAAAACTTCAACAGCAGGATAGACCTAGTATAAGAAAGACTCTCAGAGCTTGAAGACAAGGCTTTCTGACTAACATAGTCAGTCAAAGATGCAGAAAAAAGAATAAAAAAGAATGAGCAATCACTCAGAGAAATATGAGACTTTGTGAAATGAGCCAGTGTATGAATTATAGGTATCCCAGAGAGAGAGAAAGTAAAAAAAAGCAAAAAGCATGGAAAACCTATTTGGAGGAATTATTGAGGAGAACTTTCCTGATATCACCAGAGAATCAGACATCCAGATACAAGATGATCATCAAATACTGAGAAGATTCATAGCAAATAAGACATCTCCAAGACATATAATCATCAATCTGGCCAAAGCCAAAATGAAGGAGAAAATTTTATAAGCTCAATATGAAAGCAACAAATAATCTACAAAGGAAAACCAATCAGGCTAACAGCAGACTTCTCATTTCCGAGATTGATCATATCTCACACCACAAAACAAATCTTAGCAAATTAAAAAAGCTCAGAATCACACCATGTATGTTCTCAGACCACAGAAGAATACAACTAGAAATCAATTCTAAGAGAAACTTTCAAATCTACAAAAAATCATGGAAATTAAACTACCTGGTGCTGAGTGATTCTTGGGTCAATGATGAAATTAAGATAGAAATCAAGAGTCCTCAAGTTGAATGAAGAAGGGGGCACAAGCTTTCAAAATCTATGGGATACAAAGAATGGAAAAATAAGCACCGTATGTACTTGCCAGAAAATTGGTTTCACTGATCAACACCTAAGTGCACATATAGGAATAGCATTTATCGGACGTTGGGCAGATGGGAGGGGGGAGGAAGAGATGGGTATATACATACATAATGAGAGCAGTGTGCACCATCTGGGGAATGGACACGTTTGAAGCTCTAACTTGCAGGGGGGGCAGGCAAGGGTAACGAAACCTAAACATCTGTACCCCCATAATATGCAGAAATAAAAAAAAAATCTGTAGGATACAGCTAAGGCAGTTTTAATGGAAAAGTCTATAGCCTTAAATGCCTACACCAAAACAACAAAAAGATCTCAAATTAACAATTTAATGTCACTTCCCAATGAACTAGAAAATGAAGAAAAAAAATCATACCCAAAGCCAGAATAAGAAAAGAAATAATACAGCTCAGAGCAGAGCTAAAGGAAATGGAAACCAAAAAAAAAAAAAAGGTTCAAAGAAACAAAAATTTGATTCTTTAAAAAGATAAACAAAATCAATAGACCACTAGCCAGATTAACCAGAAATAGAAGGGAAGGGACTCAAATAACCTCAATCAGAAATGAAAAAGGAGATATTAAAACCAATATTATAGAAATACAAAATATCATCCATGAACACTACTAAAACTTCTTTGTAAACAAACTATTAAATAGAAAAGACAGAGAAAATGGATAATTTGTGGAAACACACAACCTCTCAAGACTCAATCAGGAAGAAATAGAAATTCTGAACAGACCAATAGTGAGCAGTTAGACTGATGCAATAATACAAAAATTTTCAAACCAAAAAAGGCTCTGGACTAGATGGATTCACAGCTGAATTCTACCAGACCTATGATGAATAACTGGTATCTATCTTACAAAAACTACTCCACAAAATCGAGAAGGAGGAGACCCTCTCTAACTCATTCTATGAAGCCAGTATCACCTTGATATGAAGGCCAAGAAAGGACACACACACACACACACACACACACACACAAGAAACAACTACAGACAATATCCCTTGTGAACATAGGTACAAAAATTCTCAACAAAATACTAGCAAAAAAAATTCAACTTCACATCAAAAAGATAATCCACCATGATCAAGTGGGTTTCATCCCAGGGATGAAAGGATGATTTAACAGATGCAAATCAATAAATGTGATTCATCACATAAATAAAAACAAAAACAAAGGCCATATGATCATCTTGATACATGGAGAAAAAGCATTTGACAAAATTCAGCAACCTTTCATGATAAAATCCTTCAAAAAACTACGCATAGAAGACACATACTGCAAAATTATTAAAGCCATATATGACAAATGCACAATCAACATCATACTAAATGGGGAAAAATTGAAAGCATCCTCCCTAAGAACTGGAACATGATAAGGGTGCCCACTGTCAGCACTTCTATTCAACATAGTACTGGAAGCCCTAAGCAGAGAAATCAGGCAAGAGAAAGAAATAAAGGACATCCAAATCAGGAATGAAGAGGTCAAACTATCCCTGTTTGTGACAATATGATCTTGTATCAAGAAAGCCCTTAAGACTCTACCAAAAGACTTTTGAAATAGATAAATAAATTCAGCAAAGTCTCAGGTTACAAAATCAATGTGCATATATCAGTAGCATTTCTGTATACTAATAACAGTCAAGCTGAGAGTCATATCAAGGACTCAATACGATTCACAATAGTTACAAGGAAAATAAAAGACCTAGGAATATACTTAGCAAAGCAGATGAAAGATATCTACAAGGAGAACTACAAAACACTAATGAAAGAAGCCACAGATAACACAAACAAATGAAAAACATCCCCGCTCAAAGATTGGTAGAATCACCATCATTAAAATGTTTATACTGCTCAAAGAGATTTACAGATTCAATGCATTCCCCATCAAAATACCAATATCATATTTCACAGATCTAGAACAAATAATCCTAGCTGCATTTGGAACCAGAAAAGAGTCCAAATAGGCAAAGTAATCTTAAGCAAAAAGAACAAATCTGGAGGCATTACATTATGTGACTTCAAATTATTCTACAAAGCCATGGTAACCAAACTAGCATGATATTAATCTGCAAGTAAAGACACAGACCAGAGGAACACAATAGAGAATCCAGAAATAAAACCATCTACTTATAAACAACTGATCTTTGACAAAGCAGACAACAACATACACTGGGGGATGGAAGCCCTAATCAATAAATGCTGGTGGGAAAGTTGGATAGCGACATGCAGAAGCATGAAACAGGATCCCTATTTCTCACTACATACAAAAATTAATTCAAGATGGGTAAAAGACTTAAATGTAAGGCATGAAATGATAGAAATTTTCAAAGAAATACAGGAAAATCTCTTCTATATACCAACCTAGGCAAAGAATTTATGACTAAGATCTCAAAGGCAAATATAGAAACAACAACAACAAAAAAACAAATCGAACTTAATTAAATTAAAAGGCTTCTGCACAGCAAAAGAAATAATCAACATTAAACAGACAACCCACAGAATGGGTTAAAATATTCACAATCTATGCATCTGACAAAGGACTAATATCCAAAATCTATAAAGAACTCAAACAAAAATAAACAATCCCAATAAAAAGTGGGCAAAAGACATGAACAGAACTTTTTAGAAAGAAGATAGACAAATGGCCAACAAACGTATGAAAAAATACTCAACATCACCAATTATTAGGGAAATGCAAATTAAAACTACAATGAGATATCACTTTACTCCTATTGGAATAGTCATTATTAAAAAGTCAAAAAACAATAGATGCTGGTGTGGATGCAGAGAGAAAGGAATGCTTGTACTCCATTGGTGGGACTGCAAATTAGTACAACTTCTATGGAAAGCAGTAAGGAAATTCCTCAAAGAAATAAATGTAGACCTACATTCAATTCAGCAATCCCAGTGCTGGGTATCTACTCAGAGGAAATGAAGTCCTTTTACCAAAAAAAAAAAAAAAAAAATCTGCACTTGAATGTTTATTGTGGTACAATTCATAATTGCAAAGATGTGGAATCAACCTAAGTGTCCATCAATTCATATGTTGGTAAAGAAGATGTATAATATGTGTACATACACCATGGAGTACCATTCAGCCATCAAAAAGAATGAAATAATGTTGTTTGCAGCAACTTGAATTGAACTGTAGACCATTATTCTGAGTGAAGTTACTCAGGAATAGAAAATCAAACACCATTATGTTCTCACTAATAAGTGGGAGCTAAACAATGGGTGCACAGGGGCACAAGGCAATACAAAGGACATGAGCAATAAAGAAGCGGGGAGGGTAGAAAGGGGAATGTGGGGTAAGAACTTGCCTATTGGGTACAATGAACTATCCTGGTGATGGGCACACCAGGAGCCCTGACCCAAGCATTATACAAGGTATCCATGAAACAAAAACACTGTACTCCCTTCATTAATATTTTGAAATAAAAACAATGATAAAAGATGTCAGTGATTGATGTCCAATAGCTGATATGTGACCTGTGATACGAGCTCAAACACTGTGTTAGATGATGTTGAGATGCTGAAACACATGACAATGCATTATTCTTCTGAGAGTAAATCCTAGCCCTGTAACAGTGATTCAGGAGATTTCAAGTCCTCTTGGCTTTTTGGTGTCTTCCTAGATTCAGAATTTAACCCTCATCAGAATTTTAATTGCAATACATATCACATCTCTCATAAAGTAGAAAAAATCAGCACACAGGGAATACAACATTTAATAAAATTTATGAGTGAAGAAATCCTTATTTAAAGGGTATTTAAATGCCATGATCTCATATTTTAGGTTTTTACGGAAATTTCCAATGAACTTTATCCTGATCGATTTATTTGACATCTTAGTCATACTATCTGATCATAGACTTTTAATAATTATTTTATTATTCAAAATGTTGCCTAATCATACACCCCCAATTTCTAGTATAACAGGAGAGGGTAGGTATAAGGGGAGGTAAATTTCCTTGGAAAGCAAATTCAAGAAACAAAGAGTAGTTGCAAATGGATTGCCTGGCATTTTTCTTGAGAATTGTCTTTAGAATATTACTCTTCTTCAAGTCAATGCATGGAATTTCCTTCCAGCCTTGGGAAAAATCTGAAAAATGAGAGAGAGCATTATAATTTTCAAAATAACTGGGTGGTAGTATGTAGGTGGTAATTAATCATTTGTTTTTACACCCAGTGATTCATCTCTTATTCAGGAAAAAATAGTCATAAAACAAAACTTTCTCAGCAGTGCTGTTTTGTTACCAAGACATAACAACTTAATATGAAGTGGATAAATATAATTAATATCTCATTATGTTTCACCTACAAAAATAATAAAACTACACAGATGATATTTTCCCTTATTTCTAGCTGTTGTTTATTTTTTTCAAAAATTTCTGACGAATATATATATATATGTTTTAATTTCTTATTGTTTTTGAAAATCAATGCAAAAGAAGTTTAGATTGGCCCAATTATATGAATATCGCTCTAATTCCAGCAACTGCTAGGTGTAATAAGACACACTACTGTTATAATGTGATGTCCTACTCATTTTGTATAAATTTTGGACAATCACACAGAAGTGGTGCTTACCTTTACAAGCAACATCAATTAGGCATGCAGAAAAAGCTGTAAAATAAACAACTTTTCATTGTTTTTTACTTGCCATGTCTCTTTGGAATCTCCAGCAATGTAATTTTCTTATTAAGTAATCATATTTTCCTTTGAATTCCATGTCACAGGGACTCCAGAAAATTCATGCTGGGGCTTCATTTTGCTCAACTGGGTCTTCTTTTTAGGCATGTAATATCTGAGTAGATAATGGAGTCAAAAAATGGTCCTGATTTTGCTATCTCTCTGAATCTTGTCTTCTCTGTACATAGAACCTCTCTCTGGTGTCATTGTTTCAGGACACAGGTAGCTTTCTGTTGTATTGTTGCAACTCAAGTTGCTTCACTTTGTGTGAGAGTGTGTGTGTGGGTATGAGAATGTGTGAGTGTGTGCCATGAGGCTGAGGAAAATGGGGAGAGGTGTGTTATTCCAGAGATAATGTTTAAATAGAAAGAAGTTACCTGAATAGGAAGGGAAGGATTCATATACAGGAGTCCGTGTGGCTCGCCGTGAACAGGCAACAATTTTGATTTCCTTCAAAAGGCAGATGACCAGGGATCTACCATTTGGAAATCTAGCTTTAAACTATTCCCCTTTAAATAAACATAAGTCACAAAATCATAAAAAATATACAACAGGTCACAAATAAGCAATTTTCATATATATATATATGTATATGTATATGTGTGTATACATATTTATTCTTCCCCTGAAAAATGTAATTAACCTTTTAGCTCTTTGTTCCAGCATGCAGAGATAAGGATGTTTTATTCTATTTTCATCTGCTAGCAGTCAAATATTCTCATTGTCCTGTAGGTCCGTTATACCGCCTGTCTCCTGTTTCTTTATGCCACTGTAGCCTAGACCTCTGTTAGCCTTCTTTGACTTAAGCGCTATCCACAATATTTGGTAGCCTCTAAATGCCCTTTCCTGGTCCAGTAGTGGCAAAGTGGGGCAGGGGAAGGGGGAGTCACTATGAGGAAGGGATGGTATTTTCCATTCTAGAATGGTTTTGGAGAGGGAAATCCAAGCTTTTAAGTCAACTTCTAGGTATTTGCATGTTTCATCTCTCAACTTCAAGGGAGGTGTTAGCAGTATTATCTCCATTTTCAATCTCCAAGCTCTGCCCTTTTTGGAGGGTTCTGCCCCACCCTGTAAGTGGAATGCTCCCCTCTCCACCTCACTCATACATTGGGTTTCTTCCTTTCCCTTGGAGAAGGGGGATCAGGAGGGGAGAGAGACCAACCTTGGTCCCTAAGCCTCCAGAAATGCCCTCCCCGTCCCTACCTTTTCTTACCCACAAAAAAGTAGTAACATTCCTGACTTGTGTGGAAAGGTGTATACTGCCACGTAAATGAGTCATTCCGCAGAGAGGGGACAGGACATCCTCTTTTTTTGCAAATCTCATTTCTTTGCTGTTGCCTTTTTTCTCCCTACCCTTGGTTTTGTCATATCCTACACTTCAGATTTCTATTTTGTGTTGAACTTGCTTCTTTTTTTCATATCGAAAAGATGACAATGCCCCAAGAGCCAAAAATAAATGGGAATTGGAAAAAAGAAAAAAAGAGTTCCTCAGCCAGTTTTCTTTTTTAGGAGAACTGGGTAGATCTTTTTGGAGGTAGGTAGAACAGTAGGGAGAATTCATTTTGAATAAAATTAGACAATCGACTCTGTTTCTCTAGACTTCTAGAGTCCTTTGCTTTCTCTTTTCTTCTACAGATGGCTGGGGGGGGGGGGGGGGTAGGGGGAATCCCAAAAAAAAAATTTTGTTAAAAGGGAAAAACAAAAAAAATTTTTAAATTTTAAACCCAAATTTAAACAAC
>CAUYSK010067406.1:0-18151 GCA_963575035.1 Avahi laniger | reverse complement strand
TTATTCATCCAAGATTAAAGCCAGTATTTACTGTAGCACATAAGACCCTTCACAGTCAGATCCATAATCAAACATATTATCATGTCTTTCAAGTTTTCCCACCCTCAATGAATTTAGTTCTTTTACAATTCACTCACCATTCTCTTCCCTCTCTAATATGGGTCTCTTTCATCACCTTGCAGCTTTATATGTCATTCTCTCTGTGTTGAATGTCTTTCCATTTTTCAATCTGTGTTTGTCTGTCTCTCCTTCTTTTTTTTTTTATTATGCCTAGTATATTTTTTTTTATTTAAGCATAATATGGGGGTACAGATATTTAGGTTACGTGTGTTGCCCTTGCCCTCCTGTCCCCCTCAGTTCAAGTTTCAAATATGTCCATCCTATTGCGTGGTGCGCATTGCACTCTTTGTGTATGCATATACCCGTCCCCTCCTCCCTTCTCCCCCCTCCCCCCTGCCCAACACCTAATAGATGTTATTCTTATATATGCACTTATGTGTTGATCCGTTAATATCAATTTGATCTTGAATATGTATTTGTCCTTTTTTTATGAAATGTTTTGTACTTTTCTAGGTGGAGTGGCTGCTTATTCCTTTTTGAACTGAAAGCACCCTGTGTTCACTTATCTACAATAGCCCTTATTGTGATTTATAGTAATGCGCGCTTTTCTTTTGATGTTTTTCCTACTGGAATAGCACATTGATCTCTTTGAGAAGAAAAACTCATCCTTTTTCTCCCCTTACCTAATAAATAAGTACCATGAAAATATCAATGTTGTTAAATAAATAAATGGATGATTTCCAAGATAAAGGAATACATAATACTCAACTCAGAGATAAAGTGAATAAGTGATATTTTCATAGTCAATGAAATTTATTTCTCAAGGGGTAATATTATCATTTCTGTCTTTTGTCTTTCTTTTGTATTGAACTGTCTTTATGACTTAAATACTGACCGTGCAACCAAGTCCCTGCTGTTTTAGGGATGTTCTCTCTTTTATTTTGAATGTACTGTGTTTTCAATGAGATCATAAATTAATCAAAGGCATGATTTGTTTTCTTCTCTTTTGTGTTTCTTACCTTGTGTCTAGCATAGTGATAGACAAGATATCTATTCATTCAAGTATTAGTGAATGTATCTTCCATGTGCCAAGTATTGCTAGTACTTGGGGATGCTGACACTGTATACCTAGCTCCACAAAAATTATTAATAGACTAGCTAAGCAGAATGTTGTTCATGCCTTAATACAAAGAAAGGTATGTGAAAATGTGATAAATTCTGAATGTTCATATCAAGCATAAAACCCGTGACTTTTAAAATTTCAAACAAATTCAATGTAAATATTAAAAATTTCTTCCCTTCTCAACAATCATGTCTGTGTATATTCCTCCTATGCCGTTTGTTTCCTGTTTGGTTTCTGTGTGTTTTCAGGCTTGTGTATTTTCCCATTTCATGTCATTTCTTTCACTTCGCATGATAAAATTATACATTTTGAGTGTATGTATTAATACAAAGCATCAGACATTCCAGAGGTCATGCTGTGGTCACTTTCATCTATGAACCCTCCTTTCCAGAAATATTTTTACTGTTATTTTAAAACAAAGTGAGTTTTCACTATGATAAAGCTAAATAAGGTAGTCCTCACTTCAGCATGTTTGGGTCTTTCATCTTTTTATATCATCAGAATTAGTGGAAATGCTATTGAGTTATCAGAGATCTTCTGGGTGCTTGCTGCTAATAGCACATCCTGTCAGCAAATACAGGAAATTAGGTTTTAGACATCAGGGGAGAATTTTCAGGAATCTCATAGATTTACTACAAATGCAAAAAAAATCATTTTGTTTTAACAATTCTTCGAAATGTCCTTCTAGCTAGGTAGCTTCTCCTCCAAATTTTGAATTCCCTGTGCTGACTTAATTAGTTTCCCATTAGTTCATCCTTGCATTAAGATATTACATTTAATATTTTGTCAGTTCTTGGTTGTTTAGTTTAGCTAAAGCATCCACTGTTAATGAGGTTATTGTTTTGCTTTGTTCTTAAATTTCCTTAGTTATTTGTGCTTTGGTCATGATGTAGTTCACTTTATCCCATTAAATTTCAAACCATGAGGATTTTAAAATTGTATCTGCTAAAAGTTAAAAAGTTGCTTTCCTTTTTATTTTTCTCTCCCAAAATTTAGAATTATAATAATTAATTTTAAAAATTAAAAGATTTATTTTCCGGTTAGCAACTCTCAACACTATAATCCTTAATGTATAGCGGATTCAAAAGTCACATTATAATCTACTGTATTTTTCTAAAGATACATTGTTTAAAATCAACGTATTATAGGAGAGCATTTAATAGTAAGGAAATGCATAAAAACAAATAATGCTTTATCTTGAAATAAATTTTTATTTTAACGGTAAATGAGTTATAAAAGATCGGCACTATCTAAATTACTTTGATGCACTTTGATGATCAATAACCACAGTTTTGGCACTAATTAAATGCAACATTTGTATTTTTTTAATTGATACTCCAAACATAGTACAATAGAAAACTGTAACATTTTGTTAACAATAGCTCTTTAAAATTATTATTGTCTGTGTGCCAGGATCTGATACAAATTCTGAGCCTGCAAAGTAAAGAAGAATATTGAACTAAAAATAATCTTAACATGTTCAAATAGCCCAGAAAAGCAGTAAACATACTTAATAATATTTATAATTTACAACTGTAAGAAGCCCATAATCATCACCTTGTGCATATACCATCATCAACTTACACATAAGCAAATTGAAGCCCAGGAAAGAGTAAGCAATCGAGCAAGGTCATACTTCCAGAAAATGGCTGAGATGGAAACAGAAAGTTCTTTCTGATATCTGTGTAGATTTTTCCCCCTTAGGTACCAAATGTGAATCATGTACTTTCATCATTTGCATATTTTTCTAATAATTCGTGGGTTGGCAAGATGTGTGGAATGCGTTCCTGAACAACTGTTGGAAGGGCACCATTGAAATGCAAAATTTCTAATTGTTAGGTCTTTCTGAATTTTAAGTGATCTATTTTTTACTAATAAGGTGTCTATAAATGCATCACTAACTAATCTCCATCAAATAACATGTAAATGACATCTTATCATTAAAATCTGTTAATTGTTAGAGCTCAGTAAGGTTTATTTGCTAACCAAAATTATTTAATGAATTCTCAAACTATTGCTGTTAGAAAAAAATGACCACTAAGAAATATGAATGTTTGATAAACTTCCATATCTACACCATCTGCCTATCTTCTTCAACATATGTCACTATATTAATTGCTAATATCATGGTTATTATGCATCATTTCATCTGTAAGATTATTCCATGAAACTAAGAAGGCATCTACAACAACTTTAGAAAAACACCTGCTATATGCATTTCTGGTTGATAAATTTCAGCAGGTTCTGGTTTGCCCTTGGGCAGAATTTTCTAATTGCTTTTACATAATAAGAAGCCTTCTACCAGGGCAACTTTCTCTGATTGCAATGATCACATTACTATCCTTATAAACTTTTTGTTATGATTAATTAAATATTAGCACAATATTTATTAAAATGCTTCTTTAGAAACTTTTATGCATACAAAAATATAGGTGTAATGGATCACTGGACTAAGTATGAAGACGTATAAAATATAAGCAGTGAGCATTGTAGAGAGGAAGGGCATGCCTCTAATCCTCGTTTGGGCGAGGCGAAGACATAAAATGTAACCAAAATGTTTGTACCCTCATACCATCCTTAAATAAAAAACAAACAAACAAACAAAACTAGTCTCATAGTTCCCCCCCAAAAAAACATATATATATATATGAGATAACTTGTAATATATGTGAAAGAATTTTGAAAGCTTTAAGATCCCAAACTTCTTTAATAAATATTAGTTAATAAAGGTAATAACTCTTAGAGTTGGCCAATAAGTATCTGTCATATAACCTGTGCATCCATTTTTTTTTACTTCATATATGAAGAAAGGAATTAAACGCCATTTAGATCCCTTTATTGAATCAAAGGTAATGGATGGATAGATCACACTGATAACCGTCCTCTTCTTGGCAACAGTTGAAACAAATCCATCCAAAATTCAAGCACTTTTGGAAAGGTTGGTTATTCTGTTCTCCCTGAGGTGTTTTTGGTTAAAGAAGTAAGTCTACTGCCCATGAAATGATTAGGGATCATTGCCAAAAAGAATAGAATTAATGCTAAATTGTGTGGTAAGGACAGTAAATATTAAGTAATTTTAAGGAAGGAGATAAAATAGAATTGAAATAATCAGAAAATGATTTTTGGAGGAGGTAAAAATTGAGCAAAACCTAGAGAAGTAGATTTGGTCATTTAGGGATAGGCCAGATGTATTAATACAAGAAAATCAAAGTCGATATTCTGTTCAGTACTAAGACACTAGGATACATTTTTGGTAAGGGTTAAAGAAATAAAGTTGGTGGAAGACAAATCATAGATGATTTTGGAAATCAAAAGGGTTACCAATCAGCAACAGCAGCAGCTGCTACGGCAGCACCACAACCACCATCACATCACCTCTATCCATGAGGTGTTTCCTATGTTTCAGACCATACACTAAGTGCTTTCATATGGATTACCTCGTTCCATCCTCATACAAATTTGTAACTCCCAACGATGCAGGTACTGACATACAGTAATGCCCTTATCACAGATAAAATCTGACCCATATAAAAATGGTAGAGTACTCAAGTAGAAGATCATGGATTTCAACTGGCACAGTCTTATACCTGAGTTCATTCATATTCTTGATTATTTCATTTTACTGACTTATTGGGCAAAATTGGGAAACACCATGGGATCTTTGAACATTTTGGGGACATAATAAAAATGAGATTTTCACAGATTACTCTGCCAGCAATATGTTGGGCAAACTGAAGTTCAAATGAAAAGACAGGAGACAGTTGCAGTATTAGAACTGTAGAATAGTATCAATGGGAGTGGAGGTTTAGGAGTGTTTTCAAAGGAGGAACTACATAGCATAACAACTTTTCAAATCTGTCTCACTCTACATCCTTTCTTCCAGATATGCCAATTCACATTGTAATTTTACACATGATATATTCTTTATATTTGAAATGATTTTGACATCCAACTTCCTCTGTTGATACCCGAAATAACTTCCAAGTTCCTCCCATATGTTACTTTCTCCATCTCAATGACTGGCCATCGCCAAACATGGAAATAATCTTTCTCATCTGAACTCTGCAAAGGAGTGTAACCATCTTGTGAGCAAAAGAGTCAGGAAGTTTGTGTTTATGTCTTGCAAATCAATACAATATAATAAAAATAATTTTAAACTGTGTATTGAATATAGTATTTAAACTATAATACTTACTCATTTTAATTTGTATTTGTTGAATGAATAAAAATAAATTGACCAGTACATCAGTACATGAATAAATTGATCAGTGCATCAGTACATGAAATAAACAAATAATTTCATGATTGATTGAATAAAGGATTTAGAAAGCTACTCTATGATTTTTACCCCAATTTCCAATATATTCCCATTGTATTGTTTTCTTTTCTCATCCTCCCTTACTCATCTGTTTCATTACTCACATGAGTGGTTCATTCCCTTGTGTCTTAACAGACCCTGGTTATTTGGGGCCATTCAAATAAGTATTGATTGAATATTTGTCAAAATTTTTGTTCATTATACCACTATTAACTCTCTTAAATGTTTGTAAGTTATAAAAATTATCAATACCCAAGCAATAATGTTTCTTTAAACATCAAGAAGGTCTAAAATGAACATTCTATATATCATTCAAGACACAGACTGCTTATTTGCATAAGCTCTAGCTTTCAGATATGTACTACATTTTCAACAAAGGAATAATTGTTTTCACAACTATATACTGGCAAATACTTTTTAGACATATCCCACCTAGGGAAAAAGAATTATTGTCTGAGTTTGTGTAAAATTCATTAATATTAATTTATTAATTCCTCTTTTCTTCTAATTCACAATTACTGTCTGTGTGAACTTTGAGTCCCTTTAAAATCACCATTTCTTGATTGCTCGACCATACAATACATAGACAGCAGCTATATTAACAATCTCAGAGGTGCAGTGCACTGATACTGCTATCTATGCTGCTGTCTGGAAAAAAGCATATTTATTCTGTCCAAGCACCCATGAGACATGAGAACTATTCTTTGTTCAGATTCATAGCAGATAGTTATTTTGAAACTTCAATTACTATTTCAGCATGTTCCCTCCATTACTGTTTTCCAGTACCACAGCCAGTAATTGCTAGCAGCAAAAAGGACTTTCTAAACCATACACATATGTGCCTTGCATGCAGGCCACAAATATAGCTATATAAACATGATTAACACCTGCACAAAATATGTAAATTTAGATGAAATAATATCAATATCTGAATCTTGAACATGTAATTTTTATATTTCTTATCTAATGATTATTGCATGAATATGAATATATATATATAACACCACTGTCTATCTTCAAATTTAAGAAAAACAACCATACATTAATATTCAACAAATATTTCCAGACATTCAAGTCAGTACAGAGCTGTTCTTTGTGCCATAGGATTTATGAAAAATAACAAAGTAATGTGACACCTTATTTCTGCATTTGAACAATTTACAATCATAAATATGTTTCATTCTTTTTTATCAGAGTGAGAGTCTTGAACGAAAAAAGATGATTTGTAGTCTCAATCTTACTTTATGTAGACTTTAAATTCCATTATCTGGCTATAACTTCTGGTGAGAGATTTTGTTCCCACACTAACATTAATCCTCTCTTTTTGAATCTATCTATTTTCACATCCCTTTTGCTACCAAAAATGCACACATCTAATTTATGTGACACTGAAATAGTATACTGGGAACATATCATTTTGAAGCATGATGTTCACTATATTGCCCTTTATAGCTATAATTTTATCTTGAGTGGAGGACACCATAAGAAATCCAGCCTTATATAGTTTACTGTACTATTCATTGCTGGGACATTCATGAAAAAAACCCCTATAAAATGTATTACTCAGTGTTTGCTTTATAAATAAAATGCAAGATAATTAATCTTTCAAAGGTATGAAAAAGTTTGCTATTGTTGTGTGATTGAGATATTTGTATTTTATAATATAAATTTTTTTCATAAAATGATCAGATTTCTTTTTTATGTTTGGCAGCTATAATACTTAAATCTAAAATACATACCATTCTTAAAAGTTGTTTATGTAACTGTCACCCAATTAAGATATGTAGTACCCATTAAGTAATTTCTCATCCCACACCAAAAGCCCAGACTTCACCACTATGCAATATATCCATGTAACGAATATGCATACAATCCCCACAAATAAATAAAACATACAATTTTAAGATCATGAAAAAATATAAACACACTCACATAGTTAAAAAAAAGTTGCTTATGCACATGTTTGTAACTTTTTGCTAAAGATCACATAACTAATTTACCTTATTTTCTCATCATTCCCATGTCACCATTTATTTATTTTTAACATTACTGTACTATACATCATTTTGTAAGCCTTTAAGAATGAGGGTGGTGATGAATAAACATCTACTTATGACAGAAAATGTTTATTTGAAGATAAGAACTCTCTCTTCTTTGTTACTCTAGTTTGCCACTACCATTGAGTAGAGTGTATCTGGTGCTTCCATTTGATCATTTTCTATTCCCTCTTTAATGCTTTTAAATCTAGTTTCTTTCCCACAATCTATGAAAAGTCTTTTTTAAGGACTTTGCCATTTTCCAGCCATTTGAATTTGGGAAAAATGACTGGATCTCTCTATGCTTTATGTTCTTCATTTCCAAAATAGAGGTAACAATATCTTCATCAGTTTGTTTTGAGGATTAAATGAGACAAAATATATGCAGGGGTTATCATAATGCCTGGCATATATTAAGTGCTTAAAAACGGTGCTGATGATAACAGTGTTGTGGTAATAAGAGATACTCTCCAAAATACCTCCATTTTTTCAATTCCTTTATATTTATTAACAGGACAAGATTTTTCTAGTCTTATTTTCTTGAATATCATCTTTGATTCTTCACTTTCTCCTTCTCCATCCAGTCAGTTGTGAAATACTTCGTCTTTTTCTCTTACAATAACTTTCAAATTTCTCCCTTCTCTAGTCCCTTGATATCACCCTCATTCTAACTAAGCAGAATCTACAGGGTCTGGCGACTAGTGAATATGTTTCTTGAGGGAGAAGAAGCACTAAAGAGATGTAGAGTACTGAGACACGGAAAAATGCAGAAATGTTACTGTTAAAAATAATAACCATGACAACGACAACAAACGAGTAATCAGAAATGCCAGTAGGATGGAATGAGGTGTTCATTTTCAAACACAGATTTATAAAGTTTAGAAAGAAAAAGGTCTCATTTATATGGATATATTTCATTTGAAGGAAGGTAAGAGGAGTGGGAGCTGGGCAAAGGAAGGGGCCAGGGAGAACAGTTCTCATGATTAGCAGTTAAATTTAAAGAAGATAGAAAACAAGCAAGTGGACTAGATGACAAAGCAATAAAAGGTGGGAAAAGAGCATAGCAACACAGAAGCTAAGAAAACAGACACCACCATTTAATTATAATATATTTATATCTTTCAAGATTTGGTTCAGTGAGGTCATAGATCTTTCGATGTTCTGTCACAAGTTAGTGGCAAGTATTTAAATTTGAGAAGTAGTTTTTAATTCTACTGGTAGAAACTACAAGTACTTGCTATTGGGAATCAGTCTGACCTCGATGGCATGGTTCTTGCAAACCTTCAGGCTTGTGTCTAATGATATTGACATACCTATGTTAGTTTTTTAATGTCTGAAGATGACAGTACTGATATTATAGGTAGTCACCCTGCCTCATAATCAGGGTTGTTCTTCACCATGAATTGCTTATTGGAATTCAAATATAAAGTCACATGACATGAAAATATTTTAATATATTTTAACGCCATGTTAAAAATTGAAAGGTATCCTAAATTGGTTGTTCCAGTCCCTTTCTTTTTTTTTTCTAAGTAGGTTTACAAAATTTCACTTGCCCTTCATAATATTATTCTTTATATTTGAAATTGTCTTCAGTCAGTTTTGTCTTGAGTCAATTTTTTGAAGATTACACATTAATATATATATAAACATTACCAGAAATTGCAGATAAGATATATATTCAGATAAGATCTTATGTATATTCATATATACATATATATACATCATCTTCAATTATTAGTAATATACATTACCAGTTGATTCAATGCTAAAATTGAACAAAGGATTAGAAAATATGATTAGAAATTTATAAAAATTAGGCTCCACATCTACTGGCAATACCCAATATATCCATATACATATATATATATGTGTGTGTGTGTGTGTATGTGTGAAAAATATATATATATATATATATTATATGCAGTTACTGGTGATATGTCAAAAATGGTATGTAAAGCCAGAGCACTTATTGGTTTTTCTTAGTTTAAATAAACTAAGTATAGAATCTGTGCTCCACCTCCACTGCTACAAACACCACTACTATTGGACACACAAGCAATTAAAATGGCAAATCCTACAAGTGGAGGCAGAACTATGGTTAAAAAAAACATCTCAGTGCTTATAGAGACAGGGAAATTGTGATTTCTAAAAACGTCAATATTGTTTCTGGTGTCTTCTATTACATACTTTATACTTCAGTCTATTATTGTATAATTATTAGATTATAAATTCCTTTACACATTATAGATTTTCAATAAATATCATCAAATGCAGGAGCTCAATTCTTCCTTAAAGATTACTTTTAACTCCAAGATTTAATTGAAATTTATACTCAATTAAACATATTTCATGTTATTAAAATGTGTTCAGAGAGCACTTTTATTTTAAAACTTTTCTTTACCTTTACATACAGGCCTGTGATCACTCCAAGCAGCAAAAACTTCAGCTATTCGTTGACAGGTGATGCTCTTTGCACCCTGTAGAACATAATCTTCATCACAAGAGAACTGTACAGTTGATCCAAGGCTAAAATTAAATAAAAGATTAAAAATATGATTATGAAGGTATAACATAATAACTAGGCTCCATTTCTACTAGCAATATCCAATATGGATATTGATGTACCAATAAGATACATCAAATATGCACCACAATGACAAAAAGTATCTTACTGGAAAAAATGTGAAAATATGACTTGTACAAATGTATAATAAAAGTCATAAATAGATAATCTACTGTAAGGCCATAGAATGTAAATTTTGGTAGGAATTGTACAAGATTAAAGCAATCATCAAGTATAATTATTTTTTTATTAGTTGGAGAAACCAAGATTAAATAATTGACTAAATTTACCATCATAAGTAGATGGTAAATGTGAATCAAAAAGTGGACATTCTGAGTTGAATTACAGTACAGTACTTGTGTTCATACCATATTATATTTTTCTGGCATGTACTTACATGCATATGTATTTAGACATGTCTTTGTATACCCACATATATTTATGTATACATACATTTTTAGGGCTGCACAATTGTGCTGATTGTTTTTCATGTAAAGTCCATGCTATATTTGGTGATTCAAAATTCACCCACCATTTATTATTTAACTTATTTCAATTTTTATTTTGTTTCTCCTGCTACTAAAGTTACTTAAATTACCATTTTCAGAAAATCCTATTTGCCAAACGTAATGGATGTTTTTCTGAAATGAAAAACTGACCACACATTTTCTTTTTTAAAAATCCTTAAACAGCAACCCATCAGCAAAAAATTAAAGTCCAACTTCCTTAATGTGGCATAAAAGGTCTTCCAGCAGAAAGTCCCCACCAACTTCTCCATCTCATTTCTCACTCAGTGCCACATCTGATCATCACCTCTAGGTGCTCACGAATAAACTCAGAAAGAGATTATCTTCACTTTGCAGTCCCATCAGCAGTGTATGAGTATCCCTATCTCTCCACATTCATGCCAACATTTATTGTTGTGGGACTTTTTGATAAAGGTCATTTTTACTGGAGTTAAGTGATATCTCATTGTGATTTTGATTTGAATTTCCCTGATGATTAGAGATATTGAATGTTTTTTCATATGTTTGCCAGCCATTAGTCTGTCTTCTTTTGAAAAGTTTCTGTTCATCTTCTTTGCCCACTTTTTGATAGGGTTGTTTGATTTTTTCTTGCCTATTTTCCTGAGGTCTATATAGATTCTAGTTATTGGCCCTTTATCAGATGCATAGCGTGCAAATATTTTCTCCCATTCTGTAGGTTGTCTGTTTGTTCTCCTGATATTTTCTTTGGCTGTGCAGAGGATTTTTAATTTTTTTTTTATTTCAGGATATTATGGAGGTACAAACATTTTGGTTACATGTTATATCAGGTCCAATGTACTTATTTTTGTTTTTGCTGTGATTGTCTTTGGGGTCTTCTTCAAAAATTCTTTGCCTAGATCAATGTCTATAAGAGTTTTTCCAACATTGTCTCCTAAAATTGTTATAGTTTCATGCCTTAGGTTTAAGTCTGTTATCCACCTTGATTTTTGTGGGAAGTGAGAGGTGCAGATCCTGTTTCAGTCTTCTACATGTGACTATTCAATTTTCCCAGCACCATTTATTGAATAAGGATTCTTTTCCAAGTCTATGATTTTCTCTGCTTTGTTCAAAGATTAGATGGCTGACGATGGTTTTATATCTGGGTTCTCAGTTCTGTTCCATTGGTCTTTTCTGTTCTTGTGCCAGTACCATGCTATTTTAGTTACTGTAGCCTTGTAGCATAGCTTGAAGTCTGGTAAATTGATGCCTCCCAATTTGTTCTTTTTGGTTAAGATTGCTTTTGCTATACAGAGTCTTCTCTGGTTCCATACAAAGTGTAGAATTATTTTTCTAGATCTGTGAAAAATTATATTGGTATTTTAATAGGGATTACATTGAATCTGTAGATCACTTTGGGTAACAGACATTTTAACAATGTTGACTCTGCCTACCCATGAGCATCGTATGGTTTTCCACCTGTTTATGTCCTCTGCTATTTCCTTCCTCAGTGTTTCTCAGTTCTCCCTATAGAAGTCTTTTACTTCCTTAGTTAAATATATTCATAGGTATTTTATTTTCTTTGTTGCTATTGTGAAGGGTATTCAGTCTTTGATTTGGTTCTCAGTCTGACTGTTGTTGGCATATAGGAACGCTACTGATTACTGTACATTAATTTTGTAACCTGAGACTTTTTTCAATTTGTTTATCAATTCCAGTAGTCTCATGGAAGAATCTTTGGGGTTTTCTCGATATAAGATCATATTGTCAGCAAAGTTTGATCTCTTCTGCCCCCATTTGGATGACCTTGATTTCCTTCTCTTGTCTGAAAACTCTGGCTAGAACTTCCAGCACTATGTTGAATAGAAATGGTGGCAGACAGCAACCTCGTCTGGTTCCAGTTCTAAGGGGGGATGCTTTTGATTTTTTCCCATTTGGTATGATGTGGGCTGTGGGTTTGTCATATATGGCTTGTATCATTTTTAGGTAAATCCTGTCTATTCCTATTTTGTTCTTATTAAAAAAGGGTGCTGAATTTGGTCAAATGCTTTTTCTGCATCTATTGAGAAGATCATATGGTCTTTGTTTTTCCTTCTATTTAGGTGGTGAGTTACATTTATAGATGTGCATATGTTGAACCATCCCTGCATCTCTGGGATGAAGTCCACTTGGTAGTGATGAATTATGGTCTTTGATAAAGCACCTGAATTAGGTTTGCTAGGGAATTGCTGAGAATTTTTGCATCTTATGCATAAGGGATATTGGTCTGTAGTTTTCTTTTTTTGTTGCTTCTTGTCCTAGTTTTGGTATCAGGGTGATATTGGCTTCACAAAACAGCTTGGGGAGGATTCCTTCCTTCCCAATGTTGTGGAATAATTTCTGAAGGATATGCACTAGTTCTTCTTTGTAGGTCTGATAAAATTCAGGTGTGAAACTATGTGGTCTGGGACTTTTCTTTTTAGGAAAGTTTTTATGGTTGCTTCAATTTTGGTATGTGATATTGGTCTGGTCAGGAATTCTAGTACAACCTCTGTGGAAAGGAATATGGAGATACCTCAAAGAGCTACAAATAGAACTATCATTTGATCCAGCAATCCAATTACTGGGCATCTACCCAAAGGAGAAAAAGACATTCTATAAAAAAGACATCTGCACTAGAATGTTTATAGCAGCACAATTCCCAATTGCAAAGATTTGGAAACAGCCCAAGAGCCCATCAATACATGAGTGGATTCATAAAATGTGGTATATGTATACCATGGAATACTACTCAGCCACAAAATACAATGGTGATCTAGCACCTCTCATATTATCGTAGATAGAGCTGGAGCCCATTCTACTAAGTGAGGTATCACTAGAATGGAAAAACAAGCACCACATGTACTCAACATTAAACTGGTATTAACTGATCAACATTTATATGCACATATGGTAGTAACATTTATCGGGTGTAGGACATATGGGAGCGGGGAGGAGGGGCTGGGTACATGCACACCTAATGGGTGCAGTGTACACCATCTGGGAGATGGACACGCTTGAAGCACTGACTCAGGTGTGGCAAAGGTAATATTTGTAACCTAAACATTTGTTAACTCTGTAATATGCTGAAATTAAAAAAAAAAAGACAAAAAAAAAAGGCAGTCTTTAGAGTCTTCTTGGCCTCTTCATGATTTCAAGATTTCTTTAGACTACTTTATAGCTTGAGCAACCTTAAAAGTGTACATACTGTTTATATAATGGTCAATTCTATCTTTTGTTTCTTCCCCATCTCAATAAATGAAAACTACATTCTTCTAGTTGTTAAGGCTAAAAGCCTTAGAGTCACTTTTGACTCATCTTTTTCTCTTACATTTCACATCCACCCAATAAATAAAATTCTGTTGGCAACACTTCCAAAATCCAGAGTCCAAAATTTCTCACCCCTATACTGTCACTATCTTGATCTGAGCCACCATCATTTCTCATCTATTTTATTGCAATAGTCCTTTTTGCCATGTTGTCAGTTCTTGTTTCTGTTCTTGACTTCCTGTAATTTATCCTTAAATAATATCCAGAGCAAATTTTTTAAAAGGTAGCTCAAATTATACCATTATTCTACTTGAAATCTTTCAGTGTTTCCCCATTTCACTCAGATACTCCTAATCCATAATCTTTTTCTATGTTATTGCCTATACACTGTTTTTTGCATTGTATATTTACTTGGCTCTCTCACCCCACTAAAAAATTTCCAGGTTCTTATCTATTTTGTTTTCCAACCTATCAAACATTCTCAAAAATATTGTAAGTTATTTTACATACGTATACATGTAAATGAGTGTATACATATATATGTGTGTGTGTGTGTGTGTGTGTGTGTATATATATATATATAGATAGACAGAGAGCGAGAGAGGGAGAGAGAAAGAGAGAGAGGGAGAAAGGAAGTAAATGCTCTTTCTCTTGCAGATTTATTATTCACTAACATCTGTCTAAGAGCCTAATGCGTTCAGATATATCCCTATCCTTATAATTGAAAAAAAATTATTCTTGGGTCAGGATACTCTCTCAATTTAAATTTAAATTTCTTATAACCCACAGCACCCACTTCTAATCACTCAGGGTATTTGCTGTGTTCACAAAACAGCAAACAAAATACCAATGTGATTGGAGCACAGAAAATGAAGGAGAGAGATGGATGAAATTAAGTCAAGGAAGCATTTAGAAGTTATGGACAGATTGTTTACAGCTCTGTGGGCCATGGTAAGGATTTTGACCCTTATTCTGAAAGAACTGGGTATATTATAGGGCTGTGAGCCAAGTGAATGACGTTATGTTACTTTATGCTTTAAAGTGATCCCATTGAGTGCTGAGTGAAGAATACAATTTAAGGGGACAAAGGTAGAAGCAAGGGGTTTGGTTAAGAATCTATTGCTGTAATCTTAGCTTTCACAGAGGTGAGATGATGACAACTAGTATTAGGGAGGTAAAGGTTAAAAAATAGCATTCATTAGGTAGTGGTAGATGGTAAAACATTGAAGAAATCAAACAGAAGATCCAGTATAAAGCCTAGTCCATAGGAGTGATTTAATTACTATTCTCTCATGAACTTCATAAATTAATCTGTCAAGGTCACTGAATTTGTCACAGATGACTTTGATAGTCTAGTCTTAACCAGGCTCTTCTTGAAGACAGTAATACATGACATCTTGTTTAAGTGACAGGTGTTTCAGCTTGTTTCTTTTGATTATTGTAAATTAATTCACTTAGCCTAAAGAAAGACAAGCAATTGGTGATAATAAACATGTAACTGCTTTGCTGATTTGCTGAAGATGACCAGTCATAATCCCTGAAGTTTCTATAATTTTTTCCTCTTAAGGATTAACAAACCTAACATTTTTTTTCCTCCAGTTAAACATTGGGAGAAGTAGTTCAGAGTAGTGGTTAAGAGTTTAAGCTATAGAACCATATAGATCTCCTTTCAAATACTAACACCACTCTTCACCACCTTTTGAGAAAGTAACAATTTCTCTAAACCTCAGCTTCCTCATCTGTTGTGATAATGTAGTGAAATATTGTTTATAAGTTACACAGTGTCTAACACATTTCAGGAACTCAATTACTTTCCTCAATCAAATTAAAATGAAGTCCTGATAGTCTGGGCATTCCTGTCTTTTGAAGATTTTTTTTTTCATATCTCTGTATTGCTCCACTCATCCCAACTTTAAATGTTAATTTCAGCACTTATTTCTAAGTTCTAGGGTTCTAGTGGGGGAAATTTGCTTTTGTCAATCTATAAAGTTCATATTCTTAAAATTGTAGTGCCTCCCATATCTCCCTTATATATATCTATATTCCAAATACCACTATCTGAAATTTATATTTTCTCTTACCCCTGGGCTTTTTCAAATGTCTATTCTCCCAGAAATTTCCATTTTCCTCATTTTACCTAATCATTACTAAGACTCAGGTTTAATTTTGGTTTACTCATGAAGCTTTTACCAATTCCTCAGTTCAGAATTAAATGTTTTATTTTCTGTGTCCATAACATATCTATACCCCTAGTTGAGCACTTGCTACAATAATTCAGGAGTGTAAATTAAACTGGAAGCATTAGGAGAAAGGAATGGCATACAGATAAAGAAAGGTAGGAAGAAAGGAGCTTTCTCAGAGAATAATTTTCTATTTTAATATTTTTACCTTAAGCTGTGAGATGCCATTTCAAAGCATCATATATGAACTTTGGGCACATGTTCCATGGTGTGTCCTCTGATTTAGATTTTTCCAGGTCTATTCTATGCTTTAAAGGATCTGTCTATGCTGCAGGGGAGGGTGGGATATTTTAACTGAGGAGTTAACAGTTTCTTTAAGCAGAATTCAAACTGTTAATATGGTAGATATTTCTAATTACTCATTTCTGTTGTGTAAGCAATTAATTTCTTCCCCACTGTTGAAGAAAGTCTCTATAATGGGCATTTGTAAGCATATCCATCCAGGATCACAGCTACATTTGAACCTATTCCAAAACTACATAGAGAGGATAGAAGTCAATGAATTAAGTGGTCTTTTCAATAGAATCCAGGTTCAATAATCAGGAAATGGGTTTCTTAAATATATACATTATGTTTTAATTTTATGAACCATTTTAGTATTTGAATTAAACTTAAGAAAAATTTATAACTAAATCTCATTAAATGTGTGTATGTGTGTATACATAAACACACATATATATTTCTAGAAAAGTATTAAGTTATCATTAAGTGACAGCAAAGGAAGACAAGATGTACACACTGTAATTTATCTGTCACCACTGAAGAGATGTCTGCCCTACTCAGCTAAATAAAATCATCCACTTTAGTAGGTTATTCAATCTAATAGAACATTTCAAAATACATAGCTGAACACATTTATTAATTTGAAAGTATCAAATCACCAAGCATATGATAGGTAATAATATTGTTTGAAAAACAATTGTTGATTTTCACCATGATTATGCTGGCCTAGATATAAGTGCTATCATCTTTTTTAAAATGATGCTAATCATTCCATCATTTTATAATATCAAAGCTGTCAGTGAAAGAAGATAGGAGATTTTCCAAAATATATAAATTTTCACTTATTTTGACCTAACATAGTAAAACTATAATTTTATTTACAAGCAAATAAATAAAATATGAACAAATACAGATACATGGAAGGACAGATGATAGTGCTTGCGTCAGAGAAGAGGATCAAAGAAATAAAGGAACAAGGAATCTTAAGAGCATTACATCAAGAGTGAATTTGTGTGTATCTTTGTTGTTGCTATTGTTTTTTGGTCGATTTAAAAGGTTTAGACAATTTCCTGACAGATGCAGAAATTCAACACTAAAGCAGATGTATATTTTTCAAAATTATCACTGTACAAGTACATATTATCCAGGCATGAAGGATGATTTAAAAATTAAAGCATCTGTTAAGCATTTTTGTAGTAAAAAAATCAACATATTAAGCATGCAGAGGAAATAACTATAACAAAAATGGCCACAATAATGCTTGTTTAATATCTTTGAAAATCAAATGATTCTCTAAATATATTTAAACTAGCGATTTAAAAAATAAGCAATTGCTTATTAGAGCATCTGAAGTTATTTTTACCTCAGATTTGGAGTGGCTAATTTTTCCAATATGAGATTTTCTGTATTTTAAAAGTACACAAGTATGTATTGCAGAAATTTTGAAAATGAAGATTAGCAAAAAAAAAAAAAAGTAAAAACCACCTCAAGCTCTATACTGTTAACATGTTTTTAAATTTAATTTCAGAATTTAAGTTCTTTTCATATTTAAATCCATTCTCTCTTCTTTTCTTTTTGTAAAAACAAAGCAATTTGGCCGAGCTAGGTGGCTCATATCTGTAATCCTAGCTCTCTGGGAGGCCGAGGTGGGCAGATTGTTTGAGCTCAGGAGTTCGAAACCAGCCTGAGCAAGAGTGAGACCCCGTCTCTACTAAAATTAGAAAGAAATTAATTGGACAACTAAAAATATATAGAAAAAAATTAGCCAGGCATGGTGGCATATGCCTGTAGTCCCAGCTACTTGGGAGGCTGAGGCAGGAGGATCGATTGAGCTCAG
>CAUYSK010067402.1:0-10328 GCA_963575035.1 Avahi laniger | reverse complement strand
CTTCGGGGAGTTGACAAGAGTCACCACAAACATTCATGAGCACTAATTATGTGCAAGGCTTTGTGCTTGTTTGATGAAAACGCCCAAAAATATAAGACATGGCTTCTGGTCTGGAAAAACTCACGATCTGGAGGAAGAAATGAAACACACAGATGCAAAACCATGCAACAGGGATGAGGACCAAATGAGTGGAACAGATAAAATTCCATGTAAGAGTTCAGAACAAAAAGCTAAGAGAAAAAAGAGATCCAGAAACACTTCATGGAGGAGGTGGCATTTAAGTAGAGCCTTCAAGGATGAACACAATTTTAGGGACTTAGATTTTGGAAGGGATGTTTGAGGTAAACAGTATGAGAAGAAGTCCAGCAACAAAAGAACACAGGCCTGAATGTAGACCTCTACATAATGTGAATTTGTACAGAGGAGTCATGGAAATAGCTGTCAGAGTCATTAAGTAAGAACCTGAGTTTCAGAGTATGGCCAGTGGAGACACCTCTAAGATGCTAGAAAAGGGAGATATTGGGTTCTGAATAAATTAAGCTGGTCACAAGAGATTATAGTTGTTTAACAAAAAATATAGTTCCACATCTAAGCTTGAGGAAAGATCTTAAAAATAAGATCTTCATTAATTTCCCTTAAAATTAAGAAAGTACCTGCTGCTTAGTACACCTAACCCAGATCACCTCTCATAGATACATTTTTGAAAATTTTATTTTTTATTTCAAATTTATAGTAATTGTTTTGTTTCAAATTTAGAAATGAAACTGAGCATTGACCTAGCAATGAGAATTCATCCTTTAGGTTTACTCGTATTTGTATGAAATGATATTTATACAAGGAATTTCATGACAGCATTGCTTGTGATAGCAATAGAATTAAAATAAACTCAGTGCCCATCAACAGAGGACTAGTTAAATAAGTCAAGATTGATCTATTTTCTAGAATAGTAAGCGCCTGAGAAATCAATGAAGTTTCCTATGACATAATAAATTTACTGTAAGATATATATCCAAATAAAAACATACAGAATAATGTGCATGGTAGGCAACCTCTACTTACAAAAGAGGTAGAAAAATTTTATATTCATATTTGCTTACATTTTAATAAAAAATAGAAAAGGCACCTAAGAAATTAATGAAAGTGGTTGGTTATCCATGAAGAATAGGGTGGAATCTGAGGACATGAAAAACAAGGGAAATACTGAGTCTTTTCACTGTATAGTTTTAAAATTTACATACACATATTTTCAAAATATTTAAACCATGTAAATATGTACTCAAAGATGAAATATAGAAAATTGCTTATGTAAATAATATATTAACTAGGGACCTGAATTGTAAATGTGATTGGGCTCCAATTCACAGTTCAACATAAAACTCTGAAGGAAGAGAACTCAGGAGCATGGGTATCTATGCACACTTGGACCCATTTGACATCACTAATCCTTTTAAGTCTCTATGAGAACCTGTCTAATTCCTGCTCTTTAATCAGGTAAAGTTCATTGTTCTCCTGAAGCATAATGTGTGTCTCTGATGAGGCTTTAACAATGATAAACTGAGATATGCTTAATGACCTAAATGTCACCATCATCGTGGACCACCCCTGATGTCTAGCTCTCCTGGCAGAAGGGATCAGAGAGGCCATCACTAGTCAGTGTCCAAAGCTCAATGTGTACCTGCAGGCAGTGACAAAGGTTTTCCCTTCATTGTGCTCTGGCAAATGGTACCACATAAGGACAGAGGAAAACTAATAGTAAGCATCACCATCAAAGATAAAGAAGTTGCCTCCTTAGTTTCCCTCTGTAGACATGGACAACACTGAAGTCTCAGTTGCCTATCAGCAAAATAGGGCAATAACAGATAATTAACTAATTAATTGAAAAAAATAAAATAAAATGGAAACACTTACCCTTGGGCATACAGCTATGATGAGGAAAAGGTGGATGGGAAGGGGTTGGGGAGAAGGCACCCATCATCTCTTGGTTGTGAATCTTCTGATACAGAACATTCTGAATGTTCTTGGTAAAGAAAGCACTAGGTCACTCTCATAAATATGTTTAGTTCATTTGCAGTAAAGGGAGTCAGAAACACTTGCATGAATTCCATAAAAAATTATGTTTTCTAGATTATGTCTACTTTAGACTGTGGGATTATTGCTGTCTCCCACATTTACAGATATCTTCCCAATTTAAATGATGTTTGCTGTAGATATTCACATTAATGCCCTTAATGAATTATCAGTCTCTGTATCAATGTTACTTTGCAATGGACATTGTCACTTCTCTCATCAGAGTTGGAATACATGTCTCGTGCCCTTGAATCTGGGCCGATCTCATTACTTGCTTTGATCTGTAGAGAATGTGGTGAAAGTGATGTTGTGTGAATTCTGGAGCCTACATCTTAAGTGGTCCTGTGTATAGATTTTGCTCTTGCTTTTTTGAATTCCTGAGACCACCCTACTGTAAACACGCCCTATTTAACCTAGTGGAAGTTAAGAAGGAGAACTGAGCTGCTCCAGCCAAAAGCCAGCACCAGCTACTGAAAGTGAAGCTACTTGCACTCTCCAATCCTAGTTAAGTTTTCAATTAACTTCAGCCACGAAAGCTGGTGGAGAAAGAGTACAGATTGCCAATCTATAAAATTACGATAAGCAAGAAGTCATGTTTGTTTAAGCCATTAAGTGTCATTTTTATGTATGAATAAATAACTGATACATTTTTATTTGTTCTTCTAAGAAAAGTATACTTATTTACATTATATTAACATGTTCTTCAAATGTGACCAGAAGAAAACATATGACTTAAACATGTGGACATCTTAGCTGGCTAACATTTCTTAAGCTCCATGCCTGGCATAGCATTAAGCAAATTCATAGATTTTGTGTTTTCACAAAGACACAGAGAGGTAGATTCATTCATTAACATATTTTACAGATGAGGAGGATGAGGCTCTCTTCCATAGTCACACAAAGAATCATTGTTAAACCTGGCATTCAGTGGCAGATATATCTTTGCTTTATTTCAAAAGGCCTATTAACTATATAATAAATGTCCTTAAAATAAATAAGAATTGCCTAATAATATCAAATATTAACCTCTATTGCTTTTGTCTCTCTGGAAACATAGTTATTTGGTTTTGTCCTTAAAAATATGCATTTCATTGTTATTGGTTTTTAGTCTCAGCTGAGTATTAATGAAAGCATTAACTGCTGTTAAATAGTTTTGTCACCATTACTCAAGAGTTAGGGATGGAAGAAATTACAAAGCCAATATCACCTTTCATCCAGTCCTTAAACAGGACTGAAAAAAATCAGGGAAGGAGATAGCAGTATAAGCAGACAGAAAAAAGAACAACAAAAAGTCGAGAGAAAGGTGATCTATTATTTTTTCCTCTCAAGCCCTTAGGGCCATATCACATGTACCAGGTGCATAGTTCAGATTAGGACTCAAAGACATAGGCACAGTCTGACATCCACCATAAAGGTGGTCACTTGTGCAGTTGCACATCCATGGAGGCGAATTAAACCTCATGGATACCAGAGTGTGGACTTGAGATTGTCAATCTGAGTATTAACTGGGAATTCTGCAAGTTTCATGATTTGTATCAACTAGAAAGGGGGTGAACAACAGCCTGTGGTCACCTGGAGAAATCTTTCTGCTTATTTGAGATATGTATTATTTTAGAGAAAAGACATTGTTTTCAGCTGCCCTCCTCCTTTATTTTGATAGATAGATGCGAGTGTGTGTGTGTGTGTGTGTGTGTGTGTGTGTATGTGTGTGTGTATTGGTATGGGGATGTGCAAGGCTTATCTGTGACAGGGACTGGGGAAACTTTGAGTCATCATGTCACCTGAATCTGAGTTTCATGTGACAGACAACAGAGATAGTTAATTCTTCACACCACCCCAGTAGTTAGCATGCTGCCTGATTCGATAGGTGCTCAGTACATGCTTATGAATGGAATGAATCAATAACGTTGGACTTTAATTCTTTCCTGTCTTCTATTCTTGGCACTTTATTTCATGCAGGTTAACCTTTTCCCTCCGTCTATAATGTAAACTCCATGAGGATAGGAAATAATAGTAATAACAGCAGTTACCATTTATTAAGTAGTTAGGACTAGTAACAGGCTTTGTGGGAGACATATACATGTAAAAATAGTGTCCTTTCCTACTTCCAGTAGATGAATGAGCAAATTCAAAGAGACTAAGTAACTTGCTGTGGTTACTCAGCGCCTTCATGGTAGAGTATCGGAAGCCCACATTATTAACTACCATGGAACCTAGAATACTTCTCATATATCACACGCAATATTTAGCATGACATTAAACCTTTGTGTAAATTGAGTTTTTCAGGGGGGCCTTAATTATAAATATGACAATAGGGAAGCACTTTTCCTGCCATGTGCTTTCTGAGTGGTCATCATGTCCTTGTAGAGTTGCCCCTGGCTCCCCAGCATTAGAACACTTCAGTACTTTCAGAGAGAAGCTGCCAGTGCGAGAAGCAAACATATTTATGCCTTGTTTCTTGCATGGTAGCTTTTAAGCCAATTTCCAGTGATTTCTGAAGACACTCTTTGTAGCTGTCAGAATGATTGTTTCCTTGCCCTGGAGATACACAATCACATGATTCTGAGTCATTTTATTTCCACCCCCACAGAAAAGTGAGGTGAAAAAGAGCATGGTGTATCTGAACTGATGTCATTGTACCCTGAGATTTGTGTCACTTGGGTGTTTTGGAAGATGGACCCCTTAAATAGAAGCAGAAACTGCAAATATCTTCTCACCCATTTCTAATTGGGATGGTGGGGACCATGTGGCTATGAGGGCCTCTAGCGTAAAATGCCACAGGAAAGACAGTGTGTCACCTTCAGCACCACTGTGACTGAGAGGCCCAGACTGCCACACTTTGAACACTGAGTCAAATTTAATACCTTTCTGCCTGTTGGATTCAGTGTCCATCAGGACCTGGGAAAAGAGCATCTGACAAGCTTAAAGATTAACTGTGTTCTAAGATAAACGAGTGAAAAATATTCAGCAGAGGAGTGTTTAACAGGTTGAAACACATAAATTTGTCAACAAATTTATGTACTTTCCATGTACATGAAATTATGAAAGCCTTTTTAAGTACAATTTGAATTATGCACTCTGAAATATGGATATATCAACTGATCGTTTGTTAGCCAATCATTTGGAAGACAAGGATGGATTATATTTCCATGTCAGTCTGCTTCTGATTCAGTAGTTAGGGTGATATATTGTCAGATATCACATTAAAAACTGAGCTGTAAGAGTAAGTGCAAGCCATTTCCCTCTGTGCGCATTGAGATATAATTGGTCCTATTGACAACACTTTGGATCATGTTGATTTTTTTTTTTTCCTTTAACTGACTATTTTTTTTTCCACCCATCCCAACTATACCATGAATTTTAAAATAATTTCTAGGGAAAATCTATACTAATTTCACCTTTCTTATATGTATTTAAATTATAATATTGACAAAATTAAACTTGGCCACAAATCATGCCACCTAAAATTTACCTGCATTGTCTAAAGTCACCCTCACAAAAATACCATGTATTAACTAATAATATTATTAGCCTTACTTTACAGATGATAAAATTAACTTTCAAAGTTAAATAATGTATACAAGAGAGTACAACTAATAAGTGGCCACAATGCAATGCATGCCCACTTGCATCTGACTACAAAGTCTATATACTTCTGTACCATAATATACTTGTTAGTGGCAAAGGACAGACCCTTACTATCCAACTCTGAGTATATTTCCTAACATACAACCTGCGTGCTTCTCCAGGTGTTACAAACATCTAAAACTTCTCTCCTCTTTTATATGGTAAGCTTCTTATGTGCAGGAACCACAGTGTATGAGTTTTGTATAACACTAGCCTAGTTGAAACATGAGTCAAGTTCTCAAATACTATATTGTTTCCTTTTGCTCATTTTAAGATTGGCCTTACAAATAAAATTAATCAGAGTTGTTTCTCTGATCAACAGGCAGTGATGGGAACCATTATCTTTATAATGAGTTTATTCTGAAGAAACTGCCACTAGAAACAGAAAAGATGATTATGTAGCCATTTTTTTTTTCCTGGTGATAATTTGCATCAATTACAGTGATTTGATAAATATAAAAGATCGTTGTGCACTGACATCTCTATATTCTACTCACTTCAACCTACTTCACCTCCAGAGAACAATAGAAAGTGAGAAAACACGGCATCTGCCATTTCCACATACAAAGCCTGACCTATTATATTGTCTCTATTAAAGGCAGACTCTAAGAGAGCTCTTTATCATTATCAGCCAATCAAAACAAAAGAGTACACATTCTTTCTGCCCACCCCGTGTTCCCTCCCAACCAAGTGAGCTAAACAATATTTAGGTCACACTGTTTCATCTACAAGATGGGGAAAATAAGAATGATTTGGGGCTACATTTTAAATGTTAACCTCTGTTCTGTCCCGTTTAGTCTGTGTCTGGGAGGAGGCCATTAGGATTAACTACACAACCACCTTCTATACGTTCACATAAACATACATGTCTGTGAAGTCCTTTTCTTCCAAATTAGGAGATACAGGTATATGCTGGGAACAATACTCCAGCATTTTGTCCTTGAGGTCCCTCCTCTCTATTTGCTGCTGTGCTGCAAGGAAGAAGCATATGGAACTGTAGACACAAGAAAAGTGGATTGGTCCGATTATCAACAGCTGCCCAACCTTAGGCAATTTGTTTAGCATCTTAGCCTCAATTTCCTGTACTCTCAATGAACAGGGATTGATAAGGCCTCTCTATACTGTGCCATAAAGTGTTGAACAGATCTTACTCATTATAATTGTTGTTTAATACTATACCAGGTCAGTAAGAGTGATTGATGCTGGAAAAATATATTTCTCCCTTAGTTCGCTAAGACAAATCTCGGCTTTTTCTACAGGACCTTCCTTTTGTTCTCTAGGAAAGACAATGACAAATAAAACCTACTGCATTGCTTTATCACCTCATGAAATACCATGAAATCTGGACTTATTCTTCCTTTATGCGGTTTGTCTCGTCTGTTGGTGGTCCAGTCATTTCTCATCCTGCTGCATCTCATCCTTACACAGAGAAATCTCAATTTAAATGGAAGCTTTCAAAGATATCATGGTCCCCAAATCTTACCAAAAGGTAATTGCTGATTTCTGCCTGTGCCCATAATGGCTTTTTTCAAAAAGGAACTCAGGTTCTTTGTCATAGGTTTCCCTGAACCCCATTAACCTGGGGTGTTAGAGTAAGTACTGGAGGACTGGATCACAACTGGTAGCTGGGCGTAACTCCTAACAAGAATAATACATAGTCATTTGGCCTCAGGGAAATTGCTTTCCATTCTGAGATTCTCTTCAACCTCAAAGTTTAAGAAACATAGAGATGCAGATAATTTCTGCTTCATGAGGTTGTAATGAAGTCAGATATACACTCATCCCAGGCCCTCTGGCAGAAAGGCCTTCCAAAATGCAGCTCTTGTTATATCATCACTGCTATTATGAGTGATAATAATTTTGCTCTAAAATGATTAAAATCTTTGTCCATCCAGGATACCCAGTTAGCCCCCATGTTTTAGCCAGCTTTGTGTAATCCATGCCCTACTTTGGTTTCTCCCAGGATGCTGGGATGAAGCGAAGATTCCTCTAGGGCCCTCCTGAAGGCCAGCATCTACCCTGTAGAGAGCTGCCTACCTCAATTAGTCAGAATGAGCACAATGAATTGTTAATTGAACTTGATTAGAGCATGGATCAAGAAGACCAGATCTGATTGTCTGCTAACTCAGGATGCCTGTAGCTGCAGACACAGCAGCCTGGCTGGCTGATCTCTGGCTTCAGAGGGCACATCTTGTTTCCTTCAAAAAGGAGCTCATTCATAATTGATAAGAACTGAGAACATCCATTATCTACCGCCCTAATTTAATAAAATATCTTGTTAACTAAAACAATGGTGCCTGAAATAGCTATTGATTTCATCTTTCATTTGAGAGCAAGCTAATTTCCTATGGCCGGGGTGAAGGGTGGGGAATCACACTGACAAAATGAGATGTACACCCAAGCACTAACTATCCTCATCTACCCAATGTCAGATGCCTCCATTAGTCAGAGCAGCCAGATGTTGACATTATAAGTACTACAAACTAAGACAACAGACTCTGTAAAACCTATGCAAATGGGCAGCCCCCAAGGCCCATGACTCATTGCTATAACCCACATCCTACCATCCTTTGACAAAATTAATGTGTATGTTTGTTGCATGAAAAAGAAGTGACGAGATCTATTTAGCTCCTGTTGGGCCTTTATTTGAAAAAAAAAAAAGAAACAAAAAATGATCTGAGGAGAGTATGTGAACTCAGGTGACATTTAGCCAAGTGACCTAGGGTAAGGCTCTTACAAAGGTCCAAGGCCCTTGATGCCATGTAAGCCACAGTAGAGAGCGTTCTGAGCAGTGTCATTGGCAGAGTTCTGCTGGGTGCTCCTGATGACTTCCCTTTGAAGAATTAGTTAAATTATTTCAGCCTTGGGTTGGAAGTCTGAAATCAATACAGAAGTAGGATTGAATTATTCTGAAGGCTTTGAGAGAGAACCTGTATCGTGTCTCTCTCCTAGTTTCTGGTGATGGCTGGCAAGCCTCAGTGTTCCGTGGCTTGTTCACGCATAACTTCAGCCTTTGCCTCTATTCCTCGTGGCATTTTCCCTGTGTCACTCTGTTCTCTTCCTTCTGTGCATGTCTGTCTCTGTGAATAACTTTCCCTTACATGTAAGAACATCAATCTTAATGGATTAGACCCACCCTAATGAACTCACCTTAACTGGAGGACATCTGCAAAGACCCTATTCCCAAATAAGGTCAAATTCTGAGGTCCTAGAAATTAGATCTTCAACATATCTTTTGGGTGTGGGACACAATCCAACAAGAAGTCATTATGCACTGAGTACACTGAACATGTTCATTAGACTTTCTTAGGACCAAATAAAGGCAAGATATTTTTTCCTGTAAGTATATAATTACTTTGAGAACAAAAATGTAGACAGAAATATTATTTAGGGAAAATAATAGGCAGCAGAAGATGATGTTTCCAAAAGTATAATTCATAGTTGAACTGTAACAGAATCCTCAAGATAAGGTTGAGGATTATTAAATATTTTAATATTTAAAAATATTAAAAACATAGATTTATTAGAACCACCCCCAAAATTTCTTGAGGGAAAAATAGTCAGCTGACATCTCTGTTTTTCCTCCAGTCAATCTTCCTATTATATCTGGCTGGAGTGGCAACTATTGAATTTCATCCTGAAAGTTTTGTTTGTTTGGTTTTTACAGCAACATGGGGTAAACTGGCATCTTTGTCTTATAATATTTTCTGACAAAGAAAACATGTATGTACTTACTTTTTAGCATAGACAACCCACTTGTTCTTCAAGCAGGGACACATTTTTTTGTCTTTATTAACTTTTAATTTATGCATGTTAAAGGACATGACTGAGAGCTTTACTGACCAGCCACTCAGGAAGGCTCCCCAGCTACCTGGCCACAGGACACCTGGTGGGGCAGGAGGCAGCCCAGGGGAAATAAATGTGACCAGCATGGAGCTTTTCTCTTCCCTTTGGCAGCCAAATAATTGTTTCCTCTGTATCTTGTTGCCTGTAACTTTATTGATAATAATTTGCTTCTGCCTTAAGTGAATAATTGTTTCTATGTCTTGTCTTTCACTAAATTACGAATGCTTTGAAGGAGAAATCATATGCTATGTCTTTGCTTTGTGAAATCTAGATTCTAGTGCAATGCCAGACATAGTGTGCATTCACTGAAGTGAACTGCATTGGCATATTTGGTTTTTTTTTGGGACAGAATCTCACTGTGTTGCTCAGGCTAGAGTGCCGTGGCATCATCCTAGCTCACAGCAACCTCAAACTCCTGGGCTCAAGCGATCCTCCTGCTTCAGCCTCCAGAGTAGCTGGGACTATAGGCATGTGCCACCATGCCCGGCTAATTTTTTCTATATATTTTTAGTTGTCCAATTGATTTCTTTCTAATTTTAGTAGAGACGAGATCTCGCTCTTGCTCAGGCTGGTTTCGAACTCCTGAGCTCAAACAATCCACCCGCCTCGGCCTCCCAGAGAGCTAGGATTACAGGCATGAGCCACTGTGCCCGGCCTGGCATATTTTTTTAATAATACAAATAACACATGTAATTGTAGAAAATTCTGGAAATGTAGAAGTCTAAGAAGATTTAAAAAATCCTTCCACTATAAAGCAACCAACTTTATTCTTAATATTTTTAAAATTC
>CAUYSK010067401.1:0-32939 GCA_963575035.1 Avahi laniger | reverse complement strand
ATCATAGCTCACTGCAGCCTTGAATTCCTGGGCTCAAGCGATCCTCCTGCCTCAGCCTCCTGAGTAGCTGGGACTAGAGGTGCATGTCACCATGTCCAGCTAAATTTTAATTTTCTGTAGACACTGGTTCTCACTATGTTGTCTGGGCTGGTGATGGAGATTTTAGATAGCTTATCGGTCTCCAGTATAATTGGGGTTAAGAGATACTAATCTAATAGATAAGCTAGCCATCATTTCCTTTACATATTCTTTTTTCTAAATCTCTTCTTATCAAGTTAGACCACTAGACAAGAAATTCCTGTAGGAATGAAGAGTCCTAGATTTCACTGGCTTATGCTCTTTCCTCAAAATTACAATTTTGTTTAGTCACAGTCTTTATTTTTATTTTTATCAATGGTGACTCAAGTTCTCCATCTCCAACAGAAATATTAAGTTACTAAAAAGTGCCAGGATTAGAAATCTTATCACAAATAAATTTAAAATGTTATAATAAAAACAGCATGAAGAACTAATTTGGAAAGTGAAATTTTAAAAACTCGATAAATATTTTGTATTTTCTAAAATAAAGCAATACTAAAGAAGACATACTATAGTATTCATCTGTATTAATAGTAGGTATGACTATTAATTTCCACATATCTACTCTTGTTTTTTTAGAAACCCCTCAGGATCTCTCTCCCTAAAAATTTTTAATGAGATGATTATAAATGTTTTGCTTTGCTATAGATAAAATGTTCACTAAGAAGCATGTTTTATTATTATTAGCCTGGATCTAATCCTTCATCCAATCGTTCAGTGCCTTTCTGAATTTATCAAGCAGAATGCTAACTCCAAAGTCCCCCTAGTTAGGGTCCAGCTTCTGCTAGACCTTCTTAGACATTCCAAACAGGGGAAGCAGTTCCAAGGTCCATGATCATTCTATGATTCATTATAAACATCCTGGATGCCTTCTGCTCTGCCCTCTGGATACAAGTGGCCAAAATGGTACAGACACAAAAAGTTACATTTATTCCAGATTACAGAATGATTAGGCAATATTTTATAAATACTATTTATGTATTTTATTAAAAGTATACTTATCAATGACCTTTACCTAAGATCAATGATCATTACCTAAGAACAATTAACTCCTTTTGAAATTAATATCAAGAAATATTTTCTTTCTTAGAAATGGTGTTTTTATCTTTCATTAAAGCGTGAGAATTATGCAACCCAAAGTGAGAAACCTTTTATCCTGGCCAGGAATCTAAGGCTGTATATTTGGTGTCTTTCATTCACTTAGAAATAATCATTTAGTGTTATCTGCCCTGGTGTTGGGGATCCAGAAGTATATAAAACAAAGGACCTGTTGCTTGTTTCAAATACTCTTTCTAAAGATTTTCAAAATATTTTTTTCATCATTTTTAACAAAAGACCATAAGATCTGCAGAGGGGGAAAAAGAGGGGAGAGCTTTTATTTTCTGAAGAGCAATCTATAGACTGGGGAGGCACAGCCTTCAGTATGAGTTCAAAGTATGCTCTCCAAAGAACAAAAGAAGGGTCTGGCTTTAATAGGAAAGTTCCTGCAGAGGTTCTCAATCAGGCCTGTTTACGCAAATGAAGGATTCAAACTTGTTTAGTTCTGATTGATCAAAATAGGTAAGCCTTGACTGGGTGATTTCTAAGCCCCAAACCCTAAGTCTCTATTGGATGTTTTCCGGTGGTCAGTTTTAGGGGAGGCATGGGGAGGGTATCAGCTGCACTTTATATTGGCTCCAGTTTCAGAAACTGTTCAGGTTACAAAGCAGGATGTTCCCCATGGGCTGCATTTCCCAAAAAAACAGAGAGTATGTGTCCACTCTCTCACTTTGCCATGGCTACCTGGTTCTGATTTAAAATTTAGAGCATCTCTGTTAGCCATAGGGAGTCCATCTTACCTGGAATGCTTGGGCATCTTATTTTACAATTTTATTTCTATACAATTTCGGTTCTAAGTAATCAGAGACCTTTCAGTATGTAAGACTGTTTCATTCCTAGGCTAACCCAGTAAGGTATCTATAACTAATTTCTTGGGCTGTCTTGGAAACTAAAATTCCCATTTCCATGAAAATCTGTATTGGCAAATGTGCTATGAAGTCTTTAAAAACGTATTTGTGACTTTAAAAACAAAATAACCAGTTTTTAATGATCAGAATTCCTATCCCAGCCAACCATGTATTTAAAACAGAGCATTCTTGAAAATGGCTTCATTAACTAGTATCAGATCACCATAACACGAAATTCTGATGGCACTGTGTAACTATGTGTTTAAAATTAAAACCTCCCTCTGGTTTTGAAGCTAACAGGATCTATGAGTATCTGCAGGGTTGTGCCTTTACTTAGATGTGTGTAAATGAATGTATGCCCTTGTTGACCCACATAATCTTCACTCTTCCAAAAAACTTCCTTCCCAAGCTCTACAGGACTCTGTTTCTTGCTTTGACCAGCCTGGTCCTCCAATATCTTTGCTGCAGTGTTCTCAGTGGTGCAGCTGTGGGCATTTGAGGCTAGATCATTCTTTGTTATGTGGAATTGTTTAGTGTATTGCAGAACATTTAGCACTTACCTACTAAATACCTGTGGAGTATCCTACTTACCCCTCAAATACCTGCGTATGCTTCCAAATGTTTTGGGGGGCAGGAGAAGAAGGGGGAATGGAATATTACTCCCAGTTGGTTACTATAACATATACTTTGTGGACCTATGACCCTTTATCTTGACAACTGATTCGCCTGGTACTCCTTCTTTTCCGATTCTGAATTCTATACCCCCTAGCTGAATCTACTCTCTCCTATATTTCTTCTTATATCCTGAATTATTACTAATACTGCCCTTGACTCTAACAGAATCTAACTGTATTAAAGTGAAAATAGAGACTAAATAAACAAAAATTAATATTAAAAGGAAATATACATTTTGAATAAACAGCACAAAATAAATCCAGTGTACAGACAGGAAGGCTGAAGGGAGAGTAACATCCATTGAGGATTAGAAAGGAGAAAACTGTTAACTTACATCCCTTTATGTTCACTTTAATGTAGGAATAGGCAGAAAACGAAGGTGGAGAGAGCCTAAGTGCAGCCATTTTGACTGATACCAGACCCTACCCACTCTGAACAAGGAAGTCACCAGCAAGTTGGCACCTGGGACCACCCGAGGATGGATGAATTACTAAGCCAGATGCCCTACAAACTGTGCTTACCTTTCTGTGACAGCAGTTTATGATTAACTTTTATGGCCTGACTACAAGACACTGTTGGTCACATATAGCTGTTTCCTAATGGGGTTTCTGAACATTTAAAGACGTTACCATTGCTCCATAAGGAGTCCACCTCCTGCTGGAAAAGGACCCCTATTGTGTCTGTGAAGTAGGATCTGTTGTCTGTCTCTGTCTCAATAAAATCTTCCTGTAGCTAGTTGGCTCGCTCTTGAATTCTTTGTCGTGGGAAGCCAAGAACCCACTTGGCAAGTTAAGGGGGCTTTCTTCCTATCATTGGAACACCCCCTGCATCAACTTGACTTGCAGAACATGTTTTGCGGCTCCTACCCTAGTACCTTTGTACTTGTTACATCCTCAGCTTGGAATGTATTTGTCCTGATATTTATACTTCTTCATCTCCTTTAAGTCTTAGCTCTATTTTTTTTCAATAAGATCTACCCTGATATTTAATTCTGCAAACTCTCAGCTCAGAATACATTATCAATCCCCTTAACTTACAACGGTTTTTTTAAAGCAATTGCCATTTTCTAAGATACTATTTATTTTAATTCCTTATTATATTTATTATTTACTGTCTCCCTCTTTTAGAATATAAGCTCCATGAGGGCAGGGATCTTTGTATGTTTTGTTCACTGCTACCTAGAAGACAGCTGTAGAACTCAGAAGGCCTAGTGCTCAGTGATCAACAGCCATAATCTGCAGAATGATGGATGCTGTCTGTAGAGAATCCAGCCCTGTCTCATCAAATCAAAAACAAGATTCCTTTGAAACCACAGGCTTTTTCATAGTATTATGCTAATGCTGCTTCTTATTCACTAGTTTATTACTAAAGTGAAATAGGAAAGCACTTCCCTTATAGAAGAGGGCACTAACTAATCCCAAAATGCCTTTAGCTAGCAAATCTCTGGACACTCCAAAGCAATAATGCTTAAGATTCTACACCAGGAAATCAAATGCCACATTTCTTCTTCCATTTACCTGAAATGACTTCAGCCTGAAGGAGGGAATTAATAGTTCCCAAAGTCATCTAGTTGCTGAGAGGCATGGACACAGAACTGGAGTCCCCCCTGGATATCTGATTAGCATTTGAACATGTACTTTCTAATACAGTTCCACAACAGTTTATAAATATTGATTTAGAAGGACCGGAATGAGTGTAAGTATCAAGAAGTGAAAAAAATTACTGAAAAGATACATCTGAATTATGGATTATCAAAGCAGTAGTATGAAATCAGAAAAAATATAGAAATTGCATTGTTAGGAATTAAAATGTAGAAAAAGAAGACATGAAGTATTATGTAGAGAGCCAAAGTCATCTGGTATGTCACATCTTTACTTCCAAAGAAATTTCTTAAAACCATGCATCATTTTACAATGTAAGAACAGACATTTCCCAGATTCTTACCCCATTTCTAGCCCCACATGCACAGCCATTCATTCCCTTATTCCACCATTTACTTTATGTGAGGGCTATCCAGCCTGTAGACAATTCAATTAATCTTACAAGTGACATGCACAAGAAAAAAAAAAAAACAGATGTGGCATTAAGATTTACAAAGTTATTGAAACTTTTTAACAAGTAAAACGCATCTTTACTTAGCTACACCAGAATGAGGAATAAAGGGGTTTACATATGTTCCAATTCTAAACCTATCAATCAAACCCATGTTATTCCTTTGGGAGCTTATTTACATGCATATTTATCAGCCTCACATGCTAATTCCCTGCTGTTTTATGCCTGCAAGGCATGTTTATGAGTCATAATTGTTGATCTCATTTGATGTATTTCACTGAAGGAAGACATTATTCAGTTATGTGGCCTAATGTCAATAAGTTACAATGACCTGATCTTCCAAACGCAACTTGCTCTTTAATTTTTATTAGGATATATAACTTATTGTACAGGAAAAGAAGTACATACTAAAATAAAAGAATAAATGTTTTATATAAAGAATTTAGGTTAATCATATCATTTTTAATCCACCTCACCCTTCCACATTTAATCTGAAATGTAGCTGCAAAATGAACTGTGTCACTCCTTTAGTCACTCACGTCCCCACACTCCTACACTGAACCCTAGCTTCATAACATGTAGCACTATAGTCTAATTTTGCAGACCTTCTTCCACTAAAATAGGTGTTGATTCATTCACTCTATTATCATATTCCTTTACTATCATTTTTTTCCCCTCAGTCAAGACTCAGTGACTTCCTTTAGGCTGTCCTACAAAACCTGACTAGCCAAGCTATTTTTTTCAATTCACTTAAAATGTTACTTCAGGCAGGAAGTCTTCTTAAACTACATAACTTGGGTAATAGTAACTATTGCTACATTCATTCAATTCCTTGGAATATATTAGGTACTCACTATTTATTTTACATTATTACAAATTTTTTAAAAAGTAACATATGCAAAGTATAACAATACGATTTAGAGGTAGTATTAAAAGAGCAAAACCTAAGATTTTTTGTTACTGAGAAACAGAAATGGAACACGTTGTATTATACCTGTATTTCCACTAGGTAAATCTAAATTGCTGTCGTAAGAGCTTTACAGCAACGGAATGACATAGATGATTATAAAACCTATGCAGTAACATCACGATGTCCTTATAATAACAGCCTCTACACTACTATGAGAAATCTGAACTTAAAATCAGTTTTTGCAACATGAACTTCTATTAGGAAAAAGGTTTACGTTTTTCCCTGTCCACTATATTTTGGGTATAAATGACTATGTAATACTACTGAAATATAGGCATCATTATGAGGGAGTACCATACTGTGTTCAACAGACACCATCACTCCAGTGGGAGGAGGAGAGCATGAAGCCAATAGCCACTTTTCTGCTACATGATCACACCAACTGAGTGATGGCTAGATCAAACTGCAGCCCAGAAATTTAGGAATTAGGAGATACGTGTGCTGGACACATAGGTAAATGGAGCACAATAGTCATTCTCTTTTCTCTTGGCCTATGCTTAAAGAATAAAAACTACAATGAGTACTATTCTTAAAATGTATTTAAAAGTATTTTAATAGCAGGATTAAAATCTAAGAATGTAATGAAGTGGAATTAGTATTAGTATTCTTACATGTTTTTTCTTAACTAATAAAAGATTTTGGAGAAAATCATAAGTATAAACAAAATGTGAAAGAAACTACTTAGCTTTCCCCATTTCCTAGTATTTACAAAAGATGTAGGAAAAATTGACAAATAATAGTATCATACAATCAGAATAAGTTGATATCTAGTACACGTATTCACAATACCATGGGATTTAAAATGTATTTTGAAGTGCATTAGAACCTACATGTAGTAATAGAAGCTAATTGATTTCCCTTCCAGTAAAGAGATAAAATCAACCAAATTACACATTTGCTGCTGCAGGAGGTCAGAACATTAGTAGAGTTAGCACACGAAACAAGAAATCTACCCTATAAAATACTAAAATAGCAAACTACACTAACAGGACACACTAAAGAAATGATGATAAACTTCCTAGACATCATGAGCTTTTCAAAGTTCTTATCATTGTTATGTAAATAAAAGAATACTAAAATTCAACACTAGTATGTTATTTAAATACATAAAGGTTTTATAAAAGGAGATTTTTATTATACAAATTAGGCCTTTTCTACTTCATACTTTCTAAATAAGGCCTTTCCTGCTGTCCTAAAATTTTAACACCCTCTTAATTCTCTTCTACCATGCTTATTTTTCTCCAGGCACTTAACACTATGGAATGCTATACAGTTTACATATTAATCTTACTTATTGCCATTCTTTCACTAGAATTGTAAGCTTCTCCAGAGCTGAGATTATTGTCTGTTTTGTTTACACTGGTATTCCCAGCATCTATCACAGAGCTTGGCATAGAGTAGGCACTGGTTAAATAGCTACTGAAAGAAGAAATCCATTAATATTAAACCTGACAATGAACATCTGAGAGCAAATAAGTTTAAAAAAAAATTTTTTTACGTTAACAACCAAACCAGAACACATAAGAGAGCTAGTGCTAGATGTCTGAGAGCCCTATTACATTCTAAATATTAATATTAATGTATTGCAATATTTGTGGCTCAGTCATCAGAGGACCATAATCGACCCACTCAGTCCTCTCAGTTGAGCTATTCAATCCCTGAAATACAATGAAGAGAAAAATTATCACAAACTGCTAATCTTCTTTATCAAAAATCCCCTCCAAAATTATTTCAACAAAAATGTACAGAATAAAAATCAACTAACACATGGGTTTACATTCTTAAGTGTCAATATCTTGAAAGCATATTTGAATAATCAGATTAAATAGAAGAATAATTATTTATCTTAAACAATTTCATGTCCCTAATACACTATTAAATATGTGTGATTCTGACAGAGGATTAAAATAACTTAGCGTATTAATGTAAACATATGAATTTATATACAAATGAACTTTTAAAAATGAAGACTCCTTGAATATTACATTGATTCTTAATGTAGTTTAACTATATTTCTAAAACTTAAAACAAAGCTAAAGATAAATATATACAGTATAAAATACTAAGCTGTAGTAGTATAGTATTTGCAAATAGTAAGAAAGAGGTTTTTGAACTTTTCCTGTATTTCTACAAAGAAGAAAATTTGGAAGAGGCTCTGTAGATCAACATACTTAATTTTCCTCTTCTCCTTTCATTAGGCTAAACATCTGTTCTGGCCATGAGTCAGTAATTCAAATTTGATAAGTATTTAGCTAACTATAAGGTGGAAATGTCTACTAATGAAAAGATCTGTAGCTTTTTTATTTAATAAAATGAATTTTCTATTTACAAGTAAACAAAAGTAAAATTTTTATGAATAATATGAAATGAATGTGCTAGCTGAATCTCCTCTTATAATTAAATTTTATTTCATTCTCTTAAAAAAGTTTTGCTTTTTACCTTTTTATAATGCATAACGTTAGAACGAACAATATAGTAATATCCCACAAGGGGGAGGATAAGGACTTTTTAAAACTTCACTTTTACACCATAAGTAACTTTCACATGTGAAGTTTTTCTCTAAAATAATTTTCTTAATAATGGGTAAATTGACATTAAATTAAGAGAGAAGCAGAGAAACTTTGAAATAGGAGTCACCTTTTAAGTACGTACACATCAAAAGTCAATAATTTTTGTAAAAATTACTACTTTTATTTAATTATCATTTGAGAATACAGTATAGACAGTTACCTTGGCAAATATCTTTCTAGAATATAAACTACTTATTCATCAAAACAGATTTCTAATCTGCAACACTTAACTGAGAAAAAAAGGCTTCATCGTAATCTGAGTTTATATTTGTTTCAGGAGAGGTTCCATCATATCTTTATTTTTATGTGGGCAAAATGGGAAAATCACATCCTGTTTCCTATTTCATTAATCAAAAAATGAACACCATATAATTTATTATAATTATACAAAAAGTTTTCTGTACTAGGTATGGACAACATTAGGAACATCTGAAAGGGAAAATCAACTCTCTATCCACAAGAAAAATAAGGCTGAAAGATATTCAAAAGTATAAGAAATGAACAGTACCATACAGTAAACATGGAAATATAAAGAATTATTCCAGTCTTCAGAAGACATATTTAGATGATTAAGGACTTTGCAGCCAACCAACTAGCCACCTTTAAATCTATTCTGATGCATCATTAACAGTCAAAGTAAAAAACAGGAAAGGACAAGAGAACCAGAGACTTTAAGAAAGAGTAAAGAACTTAACTTAAACTGGAAGTTTAATGGGTAACGATGCATTAAGACTTATGATAAATATTGCCAAACTGAAAGCCAGAAGGGTTATACCAGTTTATAGTCCCACCAAAATCATATGAAAATGTCTATCTCCTCCTCAGCCAATGCCTAGTTTTTTACTTCTTTTTTCTGACAATTTGCTTAAGATCCAAAAGTTAATGTCATTTTTAGATGACATGAGGCCATTCTGTATATAATTATTAAACATCTAAAATATTTTTTCAGAATTTAGTTTCTGCCCTTTGGCTATTTTTTCTCTTGTATCTATCTTTCTTACTAATTTGTCTGAATTCTCAAATACTAAGGACAAGAAACTCTTATTCACCAACCTCTCAATATTAAGAGTATCTTGGGATTCTACCTTGATCCCTCCATTTACATGTTCCCAAATCTAATACCACTCATGCGTTGGCATCTCCCAAATCCATATCTCAAGACTTTACACTTTCCCAGAATTTCAGACTCACACACCTATCTACTCAATAGACATATCCACAAAACTGTCTAACAGACATCTCAGATGTCACCATCCAAGGCAAACAAAAATCTTGATTTCTTCTCCCCACTCTTACTCCCTCTAAATTTAACTTTCCAACACTTTAATGAGTAGTATCATCTCTTTAGTCAGTTACCCAGTGCCAAAATCTAGGGATCCTCTCTTACCTTATCACCCTGCAATCAATTCATCAAGTAGTCTTCTCTGCTTTCCATCAAAATTATATCCATCTGTTTAATTCTCTTCATTTCCACTACCGCTACTACCAATCTAAACCCACAATCACCTTTCTCCTGAGGATAGCAGTCCCTCCTAGTGGGTCTCCCTAGTTGCACTCCTGCCTACCCATTATCCACACAACAACCAGACTGATCAATTAAAATTATCATGTTTCCTATTGTTTTAGGTTATTAAGTATGAAATGTCTGATTTCCTTATGTACTAAGTTTGACAGTTGATATCTCTGACATTTGACTTTGATACTTCTCATTTTTTTTTATTGTGAAGGTACATCCTCATTCTTTCAAACCCACATTTTGGCTTCTGATTATCTTTCAAAATTTTTTAGAGCAATTTCTGTGAAACCATGGATAAGTCAAAAATTCGTGTTATTTTCAAATATGAGTTCCATTGTGGAAACAATGCAGTGCAGACAGCTTGAAATAGTTGGAAGTGCTTGGGAAGGATGTGGCTAATGAACACATAGTACTTCGATGGTTTGAGAAGTTCTGTTCTGCTGATTTTAATCTTGAAAATGAGCCATGTGGGTGACCTGAAACCAGGGTGGATAATGATGAGCTGAAAGCTGTAGTGGAAGTGAATCCATCTCAACCTATGCATGAATTAGCGGCAAGGTTTGACATTACTATTCCAACAATACTGGCTTAGGCAAGGTAAAGAAGCTGGATAGCTGGGTTGGTTTCACGTGAATTAAATGAGCGACTGCAGAAAAATTATCTCAAAGTTTGCCTTTCTTTGCTGTCAGGACATAACGGCATTTCTATACCGTATTGTTATGAGTGATGAAAAAAGGATTCTTCTTGACAATTGCAAGCATTCGGCACAATGGCTGGATAAAGATTAAGTGCCATAATACGGTCAAAAACCGAATATTCGTCAAAAAAAGCTAATGGTGTCAGTTTGGTGGTCCAGCACTGGTATTATCTGCTACAGCTTCATTAAACCTGGTTAATCAACTACAGCAGATGTCTACTGCAACCAACTGGATGAAATTATGAGGATACTTGTGATTAAGCAGCCAAGATCAGTCAACAGAAACAGGCAAATCCTCTTGCAAGACAACACTCAACCACATGTTGCACACACAATGCTGCTCAAACTACAGAAGCTATACTTGGAAACTCTGTCATCCACCATATTCACCAAATCTTGCACCAACTAACTACCACTTCTTCCAGGCTCTGGGACACTTCTTCCAAGGGAAAAATATTCAATTTTCCACAAGTTGTGGAAAATACCTTTAGCGATTTCATCGCCACTTGTTCTCCAGGCTTCTTCGCTCAAGTGATCGTTAAGATGGCAAAACTCTGTTGATACTCCTTCTTGTTTGAGAGAAAATAAACTATATTTTTGCTTTGAAATCAGACATTTAATATTTAATGACCTAATAATTCCAACAGGATTCTCAGAGGACATAGAGAAGCTAATTCTAAAATTATATGAAAAGGCAAAGCACTACAAGGCACCAGAATAAACTCAACAAGTTTGAAAAGGAAGAATTAAGTTGGAAAAATTACACCACACTACCTGATTATAAGACTTACTATCTAGGAGTGTTTCTCAATTTTTTTTTCATTATCACCTCCCTAAGGAATCTTTTCAGACAATTTTTATCTTAATTGCTCTGTATCCATGAAATTTTAAGGCCACAAATATATTGTATACCTGTTTATATATTGTGGCCCTTTGGGGAGGCTATAACCATTATAATATCTCAAATTTTTTCGCTCCCAAAGAACAAATTTTTACTCCACTGGAGGCAACATCTACCTCATTGAGAATGCATGCTATACAGGTATTGAAACAATATTATATTGGTGGAGGAATAGACATACTGGCCAATACAACAGAAGGGAGAGTCCAGAAACAGTCTCACAAAAGTATACCCAACTGACTTAACAAAGGTACACAAACAATTCACTGGAGAAAGAATAGTCTTTTTAACAAATGGCACTGGAACAATTAGACATTCAAAGGAACAAAATAAATCATGACCTGAATCTCACTTCTTATTCAAAAATTAACTCAAAATGAATCATGAATCTAAATGTAAAACATAAAACTATAAAATTTTTAAAAGAAAATATCAGAGGAAAATCATCATGAACTAGAGTTAAGAAAAGAGTTCTTATATGACACCTAAGGCACAATACATTAAAGAAGAAAAAGCCATACAATCAAAATAAATTTCCTCTACAAAAGATCCTGTTTAGAGGATAAAAGGACAAGCTAGAGATTGAAGAAAATAGTTGCATTGCTGATAGACATTTAGATTGCCGACAGTTTTGTTATTATGAACAATAAAGCTATGAATGTTGTACTACACGATTCCTGATGCAAATATGAAAAGTTTCTCTATATTCCCAGGAATGGGAGTATTGGGTCTTAGGGGAAGGTCATATTCAATTTTCCTATAATATCAAATTATTTCCAAAATGCTTGTACCAATTTTAATTTCTATCAGCAATGTAAGAGAGCTCCCATTTCTTCACATAGCAGCAAACACATGGTATTTAATCTTTTCCAATCTAGAAGGTATGACATGCAATCTGAGATTTTATTTAAATTTTTCATTCACTAACAGCTATTGCATGGTTCCTTTACTGTAAAATGTATGCCTGTTCATGTCTTTTTCTTACTGATTCATAAGTATTCTTCATATATCTTGGATGCTAAACTTTTTTAGTTTTGTGTATTATCATCTTTTCCAAGACTATGGTTTGTATTTTCACTCTCTTTATGGTATCTTCGGATAATTGAAGTTCTTGAGTTGGTAATAATTAAATTCTGTACAATTTTCCTTTTTGGTGTTTTAAATTTTATTTTCCTCTAAAAGTTCTATGATTTTGCTTCTTAGATTTAAGTTTTTTTTTTTTTAGATTTAAGTTTTTAACTTAAGAGGAATTGGTATTTTCAGTAAGATGTGAGAAAATAATTCATTTTCATTTTTCCCACAAATGGAAAACCAGTTGTCCTCAGAACCACTTAATGAATTAGCCCATCTTTCACCACTCACCTGCAATTCCGGCTCTGTCTTATAGTAGGTTTTCATGTATAGTTAGGTTTATCCGGTCTTTCTGTTCTTTCCATTCGTGTATTAGCCAAGTCATGAGCCATCATCACATTACCTTGTTATATAACGTGCCCTGGTTCTTCTTGAGAAGTGTCTTGACTATTGAACCTTTTGTTGTTCTATGTAAATATTTGATATTTGAATCAATCTGCCAAGTTACTTAAAAAAAAAAATCTGTAAAGATTTTGACTGAAAAATATTCCGATTCTATAGGTCAGTTTAGGGAGAACCTAATAGCTCTGTGAAAATATTCTCATATATGAGCATGGTGTGACTTCTACATCTATTTAGGTCTTCTTAAGTATCTTCTAATGAAGTTTTATAGCATTCTCCATAAAAGCTACCACAAAGTTTACTAGATTTATTCAAGGGTTATTCATATTTTCATACTGTTATAAATAATGCATTTTTATTGCTGGTATATTTGTAAGTGCAAGTGATTTTATAAAAGAAAATATAGGTAAACTAAATTATTAGTTGTAGTAATTTATCTGTAGATTCTTGTTACTAATTTTGAAAAGAATACTTTTAACATTTTACTATTGAGGATCATTTTGCTGTAGTTCTTTTATAGATGCCCTTTTTCATATTAAGAGAGGTCTCTTCTATTCCCAGTTTGTTAAGAGTTATTTTATCATAAATTTGTGCGGATCTGTTTGAATGTTTCCCCTGTATCTACTGAAATGAGTTTTCCTTTCTACTTTAACAAGGTGAATTACAATAATAAATTTTTCTGAAGAACCAACCTTGCATTCCCAGGATAAACAAAATTTGGTACCATATGTTGTCTTTTTAAACATGCTGAATTCTGTTTACTACTATTTTATTTGTACCTATATTCACAAGGAATAATGGTCTTTCTTATAATGTCCTTGACTTATATCATTGTAAGGTTATATTACCCATATAATTTAAATTTTAAAACATTACCTATTTTTCAATTCTCTGAGACAATTTTTTCTTTTTTGTTTGTTAGAAAGGATTTGTTCCCAAATTGGGAATGGTGTTTTCCCTGTGGGAGTATGATTATTTATTGAATATATTAATGGTTACAGGATCACATAATTTTTAAGTTTATCTTTTACATTTTAATATTTGTGATCCAACTATATATATAATTGTGTGCTCTTTGTAAAAATCACTATGGCAAATAACAAACTTCTCCTATTTGTAAATAAAATACTTGTACATATCTAATAGCTACATAATAATTTAAGTAAACATAGTTTTTGATATGTAAAATATAATCTAGAAAAGTAATGCATGTACTCTACTTTCATAAGTACTTAATATTTTACTGAAAATGTTGAACATTCAATTATTTTTAACAATCCTTTTCTTTATAGAAATTTATCCACTTCACCTTGGTTTTCAAATTTGTAGTAGTAAAAATGTTCACAATATTCTCCTTGTCTTTTTAACCAGTTTATAATTCTGAGTGAATTTTAAAAAGGTATTTCCCAACTTCAAAGAATCTCTCTTGAAATTTGATTGAAATTATATTAAACTTGTTTGAAGATCTTATTTAAAGACTTCAACATAACTTATTTCACATGTAATATAGTTTTAATATGATAAATCTAGAAGGATAGAAAAACTACTATTGGTTTTTTCTTATTTCCCACTAGCTTCCTTATTATTGGGCTCTCATTTCTTCCATTATTTTTCAGTCAACTGTCATATTTTCAGTTAATTGTTTTGTGTTTTCTAATCATGTCATCGTTTTTGACTGATTTTTATTAACATAAAATATTTATATGTCATAATTGTTCATTTACTTTTTTGTTTTATTATCTGTGACAAACTGATGGTATTAATGGCTCAATTATTCCCTTCCTAAACGCATGTAATTTAGACTGTGGCTTTCCAGCTCCTTCCATCAAGAAGTAGTGGCAAGATAACAATATTGAGTCTTCTAATCCATGAACATGAAATGCCTCTTCATTTATTTATATCTTCCTTGATTTCTGACAGTAATGTTTTATAGTTTTCAGTGTACTTCCTCTGCTTCTTTTCTTAAATGTATTCCTAAGTATTTAATTATTTTTCATGCTATCATGAACAGAATGTTTTGCTTAAAAGTATTGTAGGACTGCTCACTGCTAAGATATAAAAATACAATTTTTGCTATCTCTTGACTATAGCTGGTTTTGTTATTTGCCTTGGCCAATAAAATATAGCAGCTGTGAGAAGGTGCCAGTACCAAGCCTAGGCTTCACGAAATCCTGTAACTTGTTTGTTCTCTTGAAATGCTGACACCATCATGTAAACAAGTGATGGCTATACCCTGCTAGAGGATGAGACATGTGGCTCAGTCACTCCCTCACTTTACTCCCCTATCAGCCAATCTCCAGACACATGAGTGAGACCATGTTAGACCAGCCATTGTCCCGGATACACTAAGCTCAGCTCAGAGTAAGAGAATTATCCAACTTACTTTTACCACGAGCCATAATAAATACTATTATTTTATGTAACCAAGTTTATGAATGGTTTGTTATACAACAAAAGCTGATATACTATTTATGAGTAACATGAAATATGTTTGCTTGCCACATACCTAACATGTAAATGGCCAACACAGCTCAAAATAGTCATTGAGCTCAGATATATGCATTTGGAAACACCTTTAAACTGTAAACATAAAATATATCAAGTTGTAGTTCAAGGACTATTTCAGAATATAATATTAAAATTACAAAAATTTTGTGCTACATTTTTACTGAAAAGTATAATGTAAACAGAATAAACATATATAAACTTTAAAAATTACAAAAGTGGGCTGGGTGCGGTGGCTCATACCTATAATCCTAGCACTCTGGGAGGCCGAGGAGGATGGATTGCTTGAGCTCAGAAGTTTGAAACCAACCTGAGCAAGAGTGAGTCTCGTTTCTAAAAAAACAGAAAAATTAGCTGAGTGTCATGGCACATGTCTATAGTCCCAACTACTTGGGAGGCTGAGGCAGGAGAATTGCTTGAGCCCAGAAGTTTGAGGTTGCGGTGAGCTAGGATGACGACACTGCAATCTGCTTGGAGCGACAAGGTGAGACTCAGTCTCAAAAAAAAAAAAAAAAAAAAGTCACAAAAGTAAAGCTAATCTTCACAGAATATATCCCAAATTATTGCTTCACACCTTTTGAAACAAGATAGGACATACATACAAAATTAAAAAAATAAAAATTTAGGGATGAAAGTGATGGCTCATACCTACAGTCCCAGCTACTTGGGAGGCTGAGGTGGGAGGATCAATCACTTGAGTCCAGAAGTTTGAGGATACAGTGAGCTATGATTGCACCATCGCACTCCAGCCTGAGTGTCGGAATGAGACCCTGTCTCAAAACAAAACAAAAATAAACAACAAAAATCCCCCCAAAATAAAAATTTCTCAGAAAGAAACTACCTAAGAAAAATTAATGATGTCACTCTTAAGAATGACCATGTTTAATAAGTATACTGTGGAGCCTTTAAAAAATATTATGTTAAAATATTTCAATATTGCTTTTTTGGCAAATGACTTGCATTTTTTATAACTTAAGATACAAATTAAATGATTCTTTAAATAAATACCTTCATAACACAATTGCCTGAGGATTGAAAGGGGTTTCCTTTTGAAGAAAATTATATAAAACTTAAATATTAGTAATATATTTTGATGTTTAATCTCACACACCAAAGATACTGTTAAAATGTTCCTTGTAATGTATCATTAAGGTATAGGAAAAAAAAAAACTTTCTTAAAGTCATTTTTAAAAATACATATTAAAGTGATTAATAATAATGTATTAGATCTAAAAAGGCAAAAACAAAGACATTTATTAGTAAAGAAATAGGGAAAAATTAAAATAACCCTGCAACACTTTTGTATATGCAATTTATCAAGAAATATTGTAAAAGAACAAAACAAATGTTAGCTCATTCTGGAGCTTCTTTGTCATCATTAATGTATTCAGGTTTTCACAGCTGAACTGCTTTACTTTGAAAAGATTTTCATGAAAGGAAACTCATATTCAATGTTTAAACAAAGCTGTCAGGTTACCAAGATTAAAATTTGTTTCAGTGTCCAGAAAATCTTTTCTTAAAAAATAAAAATAAAAACTACATTGGTCTTTATTTGCAAACAAAATAAAAGAAGCTTTTGTTTAACATTGTATATTTATTTTTGGAGAAATTATGGAAAAAGAACAATTTAAAGTAAAAGACTATTTTGTGCAGATATTTTGTTTCATTACTAGTTGTTTCTCAAATTGATACAAATGATCTCCTTCTGTTTCTGTCTATCTGCTTGCCTTGTCAGTACAACTAATTGTCAGGATTGGGGAGATCTCCTATATCTAAACAGAAGATGTGCAGTTTGTAACCTGCTTAATTCGCCTTATGTCCTACATGCCCTCAGTATGGTGTTCATTAAAGTGTCAGCTGTTTTGTTTGTGTCAGTGGCAGCCTAAACATAGGCTTATTTTTCTTTGTTAAAAGGCCAGATTGTGCATAAATATACACCTAATCTCTGTGTGTGTGTGTGTGTGTGTGTGTGTGTGTTTAAATGGCAAGAAATTACCAAGCATGTAAATGCTTCTTGATGTTTTCATCACTTCCCCTCAAATCTGGCATCTGAACTAACTTAGTCCCTTGCCTAGATGTTAATAAGAATAGCGCCTCTTGGGCTTTGAAGAGAGGTTTAACGTAACAGTCATCTTTAAAATTTGATAAACCATGTAAGAACTGCAAGTTGTGGGGCCAGGTATGGTGGCTCACGCTTGTAATCCCAGTACTTTGGGAGGCCAAGGCTGAAGGCTCACCTGAGGCCAGGAGTTTGAGATCAGCCTGAGCAACATACTGAGACTCCATCTCTACAAAAAATAAAAAAAATTAGCCAGTGTGGTGGCACATGCCTGTAGTCCCAGCTACTTGGGAGGTAGAGGCAGGAGGATCGCTTGAGCCCAGGAGTTTGAGGCTGTAGTGAGCTATGATTGCACCACTGTACTCTAGTCCAGGTAACAGAGAGGAATCCCTCTCTCAAAAAAAGAAAAAATAAAGAATTATAAGTCGTTATAAATGAATTCTATAGAATGTCATTAAAACCCATTCTTAAAATTTCCCTTCGTACCTCCCCCCTAAAAAAGTTCCCGGTAGGCTCTAATTACTTCCATAAATTTGACTATATAGACGGTTTAAATGAAACCTAATTATATTTGTCTTGGCAATAATATCACATTGCTCAAAGCAGTTATTTATTTATTTATTTTGGCTTGAGGCAAACACTCAAAACTTCACACTGAAATGGTCAATCCATAATCAAAATTTCTTCTCAGTTTTGGTCTGTTTATAAATAGTCTGGACTATTATGCTAAGTTTTTAAATGCAATATAAAAATAAGTCATTGATGTACATGCAAACTACAAAACTCATGTATGAACTGCATAGTATTAACAGTGTTCACATTTATCAAATTAATCATACACCCAAATCATTAAAAGTAGAAGGTACAGAAATCTGTGAATGGAAGAAGAATCCTAGGGTCTTTGATTTTCTTTAAATAGATCTTATTTTTTAAAGCATCTTTAGGCTTACAGAAAAATTGAGCAAAAATACAGTACAGAGAGTTCATATATACACCACCACATGCACACAATTTCCTTTGTTATTAATATCTTGTATTGGAATGGTACATTTATTACAATGACGTGCCAATTAGATTATTATTAACTAAAGTCCAGTTTACGTTAGAATTCACTCTCCGTGCTATACTGTCTATGGGTTTTGACACGTATTCAGCATTACAGTATCATACAGAATAGTTTCCCAGCCCTGAAGATCTCCCGGGCTCCCCCTGTTCATTCTTTCCTCCCTCTCCTTGGCCACCACTGATCATTTTATTGTCCCCATAGTTTTGCCTATTCCAGGTCATATAGTTAGAATCACATATGTAGCCTTTTCAGGCTAGCATCTTTTACTTAACAATAAGTGCACTTAAAGTTCCTCTATGTCTCTTCATGGTTTGATAGCTTATTCTTTTTATCACTGAATAAATCCACTGTATACATGTGCCACAGTTTGTTAATCCACTCGCCTGTTGAAAGACATCTTCATTTCTTCCAAGTTTTGGCAATTATGAATAAAGCTGCTATAAACATTTGTGCACAGAATTTTGGACATGTTTTCAACTCATTTGGGTAAATATCAAGGGATGCAATTGCTAGATCACATACCACATACTGAGAGTATGTACAGTTTTGTAAGAAACTGCCACACTGTCTTCCAAAGTGGCTATGCCATTTTGCATTTCCACCAGCAATGAATAAGAGTTCTGTTGCTATACATTCTTGCCTGCAATTGGTGTTGTCAGTGTTTTGGATCTTAGCCTTTCTAATAGGTATGCAGTGGTATCTTGTTTTAATTTGCAATTCCTTGATGACATACTATGTTGAATATCTTTTCTTAGGCTTATCTGTATATCTTCTTTTCACATATTTTGCTAATTTTTTAATTGGTTTGCTTATTATTGAGTTTTAAGAGTTCTTTGCATATTTTGAGCATTAGTCTTTTATCTTTCACAAAGATTTTTTTCTAGTCTATGGCTTGTTTCTTCATTCTCTTAACAGTATCTTTCAAAAATCAGAAGTTTTTAACTTTAATAAAGTCCAACTTATCATTTTTTTCTTTCATGGATCCTGATTTTATCTAAAAAGTCATCATCAAACCCAAGGTCATTTAGATTTTCTTCTATATCATCTTCTAGGAGTTTTACAGTTTTACGTTTTACATTTAGATTCATGATTCATTTTGACTTAATTTTTGTGAAAGTTATGAACTCTTACTTATGTTTAGATATCATTTTTGTAAGTGTGTGTACACAGATGTCCAGTTGTTTCAGTGCTATTTGTTTAAACTATCCTTTCTCCATTGAGAAAACTGTCTTTGCTCCTTTTTCAAAAACCAGTTGACTATATTTGTATAGGTCTATTTCCGGGTTATTTGGTAGTGAGGTAGTATCAGTTCTCTAATTTTGTTCTTCTTCCATGTTGCATTGATTATTTTGGGTGGGTCTTGGATTTTAAAAGAGTAATCCCATCTAATGTGTTCACAAGTGATTCAATAAATGCATAAAATCAAGCTGTGAAGGCCTTTTAGAGCCTTCTTTAAAACCTCACTTAATCTAAGAAACAAGGGCTGCTTTATAGGCTTGGGAAGGTGCTTCTGAAATGCTACAACCCTGACATGCATTAATCAATCCTCAGCCCTGAGATGATTTAAACACCTTAAAGGCATATTATGTTCTTTCAAAAAGCTTTAGGCAATTTCTTACTCACAAGATAGATGGAGAGCTAAGAATAAAGACCATATAGGCAAGATTTGAAAGAAAGCAATTAATTTTTTATATTTGGCCTTCTTTGATAAAACAAACCAATATCTCTACTTTAGATCTATTACACTTTAAAGAGGTATTTATTAAATAATTAGATTCAGATCACTCTTTTAATACTCTATAACATAGGTTAAAGAATCAATAGACGAGTCATTTTAAAATTAAAGACAGAATTTAGAGACTAGCTATAATGAGAATCCAATAAGGGTCAAATGAGAATGTTTATTGTAGCATATTTAGCAACTGACCAAGTAGTAGTTTCCTGTGCAAAAGTCAAATGGCTATTTAAAGAATTACCTGAACTAATTTTCTACCATTGCTAAGTAGATTGTTCTTCAGTAAATTGTTCTATTCCTGATTCATCTCATCTATGAACAAGCTGGTAGACTGAACTCAGAATTTGGAACAAACAATTAAATCTAGTGGGGGATTGATGCACAAGCATTCGCAAGTGTTGAAAAACAAAATACACTCCTATGAACCTCTTTCCTTGAAATGATACAGTTAACTTTTTAAAGTCTGTAAATTCTTCAAACTTCTTCAATTTTACACTTAAATATTTATTGCCTAATTACACTTCTGCCTGCTTCCTTGTTTAATATGTAATTTTGTGAACTTTAGTAATTAACCGGAGGAGTAAAAAGGAAAAAAGATGAAAGTAACAGAAACATAAATTGATCAAATTAGGCAAAAATATTGTCCAACTAATTTTTAAAATTACAGTATTGAATTATCTGGATTGCATTTATCTCACTTCCACATAAAATCACCACTTGATAACATGATAGTAAATCTTTCTCTTGTGTTCATAGAGAAAAGCAGATCTTATTATTATGACTTGGTTGACAACTCATCTTCTTCCGCCTACTCATGTAGATAGAAACAGACACGTAACCATTTATTCTTCCCTGGGTTTTCTGATCTCAACAGAAGTAATCACGGGAGCAGAAAAGCTTGCTCACTATCTCCTTCTGGAGAGCTTTCTCATTGGCTATATTAAAACGAATTCTTAGGTCAGAAATATTCATATTAAAATAGAAAACAAAACCCTATTCAAGAAACAAAACTTTTTGTTTCTTACTTTTTTTATATTCTACACCAGCCATTCACAACCCCCAGGCCAAGGACTGGTACTGTTTCGTGGCATGTTAGGAACTGAGCTGTACAGCAGGAGGTGAGTGGCAGCAAGCTGGAGAAGCTTCATCTATATTTACAGCGCTCCCCATTTTTCACCATCTCCCCGACACCCGGTCAGTGGAAAAATTGTCTTTCATGAAATTGGTCCCTGGTGCCAAAACGTTGGAGGTCGCTGTTCTACACCATTATGTTCCCCTCCATCAGGGTGAATAATTAGAAATGACCTATTTTATGACATTCAGAAATTGAAATATTATTGCAGTATTAAGCCAAACAAGATAAAACTAAACATTATTAACATTTTCCAAAACCTTTCTTCCCTCTCCTAACTACCATTAAAAGTTTCCAATACTATTTATGCAATAGTACTTACCTTTCCATGTATTGGTAAGTTCCAAGAAAAATACCAAGAATGTTTTATTTACATTCTCACAAATTTTGCTTTCTCACTTTCTACTTTCTCCTCCATCACTTCATAGCTAACAGCTCTTCCACAAAAATCAGTCAGTACATTAAAAGTTTCTTTCTTTCTTTTATAAGGAGCCAAGAACGCATTATTACATTTTTTTCTATGTGAGGTAGGCTATTAAATAATAGCTTGTACACTAATTAAAGCAAATGTAATTGTGAGAACACATTGACATTGTTAAAGTAAATTACTCAATTTGTTAATAGTTTCATTTCAAGTGACCCTAATTGTATTAATTGTGATACCAGCAAATTAAATTGAAGAGCATTAAACACATTGTTCTAATATGTCCTAGAGGAACAAATTCTCCATATATCAGCAGAGGGAAATGATGATTACATGCCCTCCTGACAAATAAACCTCGTACACATACATATACACACATGCGCACACAATGGATCAACAAAAAAGGTCTGCATATACTATTACTATTGTAATATTGGTAGCATGGCATAATATGAATCATATAAAAGAAACAGCTTTTTAGGAATGGGGCATGGAATATTGATTGTTCTCAGGTGTCATTTCATCCTATTGTCATGCCACTGGACAAAATTTGTTTTTAAAGAGACATCTTTTAAAATCATCCATGTTTTTCCTTGTTACTGAATTTAAGAACTTCCAAGTCGCTCTATTTTTTAACAATCTTTATCTTTAATAAACCTATAATTTTCACTGATAATTTCATAGCCTAACTTAAAGTTTTTCATTTGTATAAAGTGCCTTTTTCCTTGATATCTAGAGAAAATATTTTATTAAAGAGACTTCAAGACCTATCCAAATCAGTATAGATCTAAATTATTATACAGAACTAATGACAGTACTGAGCTGGCTTACTGGCTGCGACTAAACAATATTTCATTGAATTAATGCATTTGTTAAACACATAAGAATTATTGGCCAGGCGCGGTGGCTCAGGCCTGTAATCCTAGCACTCTGGGAGGCTGAGGCAGGTGGATTGTTTGAGCTCAGGAGTTCGAGATCAGCCTGAGCAAGAGCGAGACCCCGTCTTTACCAAAAATAGAAAGAAATTTATTGGACAGATAAAAATATACAGAAAAAATTAGCCGGGCATGGGCGCATGCTTGTAGTCCCAGCTACTTGGGAGGCTGAGGCAGAATGATCACTTGAGCCCAGGAGTCTGAGGTTGCTGTGAGTTAGGCTGATGCCACGGCACTCACTCTAGCCAGGGCAACAAAGTGAGACTTTGTCTCAAAAAAAAAAAAAAAAAGAATTATTAAGAGATATGACAAAAGACCATATTACTATTTTTTCCAGAATTTAGAACATATATTAAAGGTATATTTAATATAAAATACACAACATTTTAGGCTATTAAGAATCATTGCAAGGCCAGGCATGGTGGGTCACACCTGTAATCCTAGCACTCTGGGAGGCCGAGGCGGGAGGATGGCTTGAGGTCAGGAATTTGAGATCAGCCTGAGCAAGAGCGAGACCCTGTCTCTACCAAAAATAGAGAAAGAAATTAGCTGGACAACTAAAAACATATAGGAAAAAGTAGCCAGACATGGTGGTGCATGCCTGTAGTCCCAGCTACTTGGGAGGCCGAGGCAGGAGGATCGCTTGAGCCCAGGAGTTTGAGGTTGCTGTGAGCTAGACTGATGCCACAGCACTGTAGCCCGGGCAACAGAGTGAGACTATGTCTCAAAAAAAAAAAAAAAAAAAAAAGAATCATTGCAGGGCTGGGCGCAGTGGCTCATGCCTGTAATCCTAGCACTCCGGGAGGCCGAGGCGGGCGGATCGTTTGAGCTCAGGAGTTCGAGACCAGCCTGAGCAAGAGCGAGACCTCGTCTCTACTAAAAATAGAAAGAAATTGGCTGGACAACTAAAAATATATAGAAAAAATTAGTCGGGCTTGGTGGCGCATGCCTGTAGTCCCAGCTACTTGGGAGGCTGAGGCAGAATGATCACTTGAGCCCAGAAGTTTGAGGTTGCTGTGAGCTAGGTTGATACCATGGCACTCTAGCCCAGACAACAGAGGGAAACTGTCTCAAAAAAGAAAAAAAAATAAAATAAAAAGAATCATTGCAGGCTGGATGTGGTGGCTTGTATCTGTAACCCCAAAACTTTGGGAGGCCAAAGTGAGAGGATTGCTTGAGGCCAGGAGTTTGAGACCAGCCTGGGCACACAGCAAGGCCGCCATCTCTACAAAAAATTTAAAAAATTAGCTGGGCACGGTGGCACACATCTGTAGTTGCATGTAATTGGAGGGCTGTGGCAGAAGTTTAAGGCTGAAGTGAGCTATGATCATGCCACTGCACGCCAGCCTGGACAACAGAATGAGACTTTGTCTCTTAAAAAAAAAAAAAAAAAAAAAGTATAACATGAAAAGTCTGCCACTACCCTCCCTATCCCTATCACTCTCAGACAGCAAGCAAACCTTTAGCCCTACTGTTCCCCTATCTCCTGCGGGACTCCCATCACCCATATTACTCTGTTTTATCTTCCTTGACTCCATCCCTTCTAAAATTCCTATGTGAGCCCTCTTTCATTTTAGCAAACTTCCTTACATTCTCAACCCATCAATGAATTCTTCAACCATCAATCCATGCCTACTGTCTACCTGTCATATGCCCCTGACAAGACTCCTGTGTATTTTTCATTATGACTAAATCCTGGCTGCTAAATTCTGCTGCACATAATCATTCAAATTTACAGGCTGGAATCACCTATAAATATTATGTATAATCTCAACTTGACTCCAAGGTTATGTCTTCTTTATCAACTCATTCTAATCTTTTTTGCTTCCTACAAATCTTCAAATGCTCTATCTTGTCATTCACTTGTCAGCAAATACTGTCACTCTAATTTACCAAGAAAGAGATTAAATCATCAGTGATATCTCATTCAACTCTACCATCAAACTGATGATCTTATTACACCATAACACTTCTTTTCTCCTTCCCTCCTGTTAGTACAATGAAAATAATACTCTTCTTCCTGTCTATAAAATCCCTCCAGCTTTGCTTTCCACTGTGTCTCCACCAGACTTCTAAGACCCCAGGATTCCTCATCCACTGATTTTTACTTTTTTAAGTATTGCTATACCTTTGGCCCTCTATTCTTCAGTTTAGTATAGAACACATAATTAGTTTATATGAAATATACAGAGTACTTGAGTATGAATTCTTGAGATTACAAAAAAACTGTGCTTATCACAGTCGCAAAGACTTTGTCCACTGGATGCTTCTATTTTCTTAACTTTCAGGTAACCTCACTCTCTCCTTAATATCTTAGCTTCTTTGATTCTATATTCGTCTGGTTTTTCTTCTACTCCTCTAGCCTCTCTTTTTCAGTATCCTTTGCAGGATCCTCTTCTGCTGCAAGACCTTTAAATGGCTTTCCTTAGATATTGGTCCTTGGTTCTCTTCTGATACTCCACGCAGTTATGAGGTGATCACAGTCATTCCCATTGTTTTGACCACCATACCTAAGCTGACAAATCTTTATCTCCAACCCATCCTAAGTTTCAGAACCATACATCAAAATCTTTAGAGTAACATTTGAACATCATAAGGCACTTCTAATTCACATCTGAAACTTCCAATCTTCTCTGCTGCCCCTTATCCCACCTGCACCACAGAAAGTTCCCTTTCTAGATTTCTCTATCTCAGTAACTGGTCAACTCAGTAAACTGTATATCACCTTCAAATTTCTCGCCTTTCCACTGCCCCATATCCAGTCAAATATCAGTACTCTCAATTCTAACTCCTAAATACTTCTCAAATACTTCCACGTCTCTCCAATTCCATTGTTATTTTCCAGTGTAGGCCACTATCATTTCTCACCTAGAATACTGCAACAGCTTCTGAACTGAATGTTCTGCTTCCATTCTTGCCACATCACTGTAGTTTAATCACCCTACTGTAGTCAGAATAATGTTTCTAAAATGTAAATCTGGCCATAAAATTCCTTCACTGAACTACCTATTCTTCTTAGTATAAAGTGGCTTCATGGTCCTGGTCTTCAGTCTCATAATGTGGCCATTTCTCTTTTGAACTTTAACCTCTAACCACACTGAGATTCTTTATGTTTAGCAGAGGGCAAGCTCACAGCACATACTCATTACTCAATCTCCTGGCTAACAGCTACTCATCCTTCAGGTTGTGGTTTAGATAGATACCAAACCTTTCCTGATCCACCATTACTACAGTTCAAAATGGATTCCCCACCAATGTATTACCTGAGCACACTTTCCTAGAGGAAAGGAAAGCACTTGTTATTCTCTATCTAAATTGGTCATTTACTTTTCTCTGTCTGGCATCCCCAAATCCTGGCTATTATCCAAAAACGACATAACATTCGGGACTACGTTTATCTTTCTCAGTGTTTTATTTCCAGCACCCATAACAATGCCTAGTACATATAAGGCACTCAATATTTATTGAATGACAACAAAGAAATCTTTAAAAGTGTTTTAAACTTAAGAAAAGCTGCTACCACTATAGGTTGTTCATTTTACAGCATTTTATATGCAAAATAAATACTTGCTATAAAAAATGTTAATAAGTTTTAGAAATCAGGAATTAAAAACACTATCATCACAAATTTTTCCTGAAGAACTATATATATTAAACATGTAAATTAAATGTAAGCATACTACATGTAGTCTATGCTCCCAAATTATGGCCACAAATTTGGAAAAGTAAGTTACTTCCTTAGCTTTTCCTTGACAAGTGATTATCGCTGTGGGTTAATTAGCATATCATTACTTAACATTTATTTGCCAGAAAACTCTCTCCACTTGGTTCTAATGGAAATCTTGTTATGAGTCATAAGTAAAAGGAAACACAAAAAAAGTGAATTTTAAGACGGACTTCAAAAGAGGACAGGTCAACAAGACCAAAGAGGATCAAAGAGGACCACAGAGAAGTGTATACTGACTTCTGAAACTCTAAAAGAAGAAAAACTCAAGTACTAGAATAATCAGGAACAATAAAACAGATTTTATACATTACAACTTAGGATAGGAAGTAGAATAGTAGATGGAAGAAAAAGATACATTCAGCAACTATTAATTAATATAGGTGGAGCTGCTCGAATTGGTAAAACATAGTTCACTTATTTGTGAGTTATTTACGGAGCGGTGCCCATTAACAGGTACTAGGTATACGAATGGTTCTAACATGGTTCATGCCCTAATAAAGCTTACACTTGACCAGAAGACAAATAATAAACAAGAAAACAAATTAACACAGATATCATGTTGAGTGCTCTGAAGTAATCAATAATAACGTTAGAGAACAATAGCATGTGGGAAGGCCCAGAGTCTAGAACTGGCTTAGCACATCTAAGCGAGGCCAGACAGGCAAGGAGACAACCATGCACATCACAGTCAGCAGTGTAGATTTTTAGCATAAGTGCAATGGGAAATCACTGAAGAGTTGTAAGCCAGGTAAGGAAGTAAAAATATTTTTTCCTCCCTAAGACGGCTACAGCTAATTACACCAGAGCAGGGTTTAAAGTGCTTCAGATAGCATCCTATACTTTGGCCAGATACCCAGATATCTTAAGCAGAACAAAACCCTCTTCTACTCAAATCTAAATCCACCTCTACTATATGGAAAACAACATTAAACATCACAATAGGAAAGCATCATTTTATCATATCAACTTCAGTCAATTATTTTAAATTATCAATTTCTTCATCAATAAAGCCAGAATACTCCCTTCTAGTTCTAAAACTCTATCTATGATATTATAATGGAAAGAAAGAAATATTTAGGATGAAAATAAAATTATAGAAGGCAAAAAAGGACTTGGCAGGATTCTGAACATCTTGAATTTTTTTTTAAGTCGGTTGCTAAATATTTTACAAATGATGATAGAAAGAATGCTTTGAAATGGATATATAAGAGGCAAAGATAGGTTGAACAATTATCTGAATCTTATAAAGGCTGAAAGCCAGAAGGTAAGTACTGTGGCATATAAAATTGAAGCTAAAAACTTTAATAATACGTAACAGAATGCTATTCTCAAAAGAGACCTAATATTAATAAAAGAAAATTTGTCTCACCATCAGCAATATTCTAATCTCCCAAAAACTTGTGAAAGCAACTAGTCATTCCAACAATATTATTTAATTAATAGGTTATGTTTCTACAGATTTTGATATTGTTATTTTCAGTTTAAAATAAAATGATAACCTTTCCACTTAATTGATCATTAAAAGTTACATGTTAAGAATAAATAATCTTGAATAGTCTAATAAATATTTTTGCTTTTTTGTTTTCAATTACATTACAGGTAACTTGTCAGTTATTATTAACCTCTGATGAAAGATCTTGGAATTTAAGGTGGTAGTTCATGTACATGAATAAACTTAAGAGAGATAAGGTCAGAGATAAGGTCATATTTTCTGTACTTTTCTCTGTTTGATAAAAAAAAAATAAAATAACTCAAGCAGTTAAAAGTTTAATTCACATGGATAACATTTCCTATGATTTTACACATATATATCCAGATAGTTCTTTTTTTCTGCCCTCACCCACTTTCCTAAACCACCCATGAAAATAAACCAATGATATGCAGGTTTTTTTTCTCCATTCCCATTATCTGGTTATTTTACTAATCCTTTCCAGAATTCTCAGAATCTTTCAACAGTACTATTTCTTTATGAAGGTTAAAATTCAGATTTGAGAAATTAAAGACATTTTGTTTACTAATAGAATCTATGACAGGAATTTTTTTAAAGATTATACATGACTTCTACACACAAACAACTGATGTTAAGTGTAAGTGTTCAACTACTTAGAAAATGAGTCATCCAATAGCCAAAAATTCCATAAAGATGTGGCAGAAATGCATGAAAGGCTCTAAAATATTTGAAGAAATTCCATGGAAGACATATATCAAAATAAACAAACATACTAAAAAGGTGATGATTCTTCAAGTAAATATGACAACCCCATTCAAATGCAACATATGTTTTTCTTACAAAAAGGAAATCTAAAAAGATGAAATAGATGCTTTATATAAAATATTTACATATACAATGTACAAAACCCACTATGGTTATAACCTTTATGGCTTTGAAGAACTAGATATTTACATATCTTTCTTTCTGCATGTGCTTGTGCGTATGTGTGTTTTGTATATATTTTTAACAGTTGACAGCTGTTTTAGAGCATACAGAGATGCCAAGCTGAATGAGGGTCTTGATTACTTCAAGATTAGCTATCTAAAGTTTCTATTCATTTTAAGTGTTGTTAGTTGGAAGAGTCATTAGTCACTTCCTTGTCTCATAGAACATCAGCATACATTTACATTGTTAATGAACATTTGGGGTAAATGAATTAATGGCACTTTTAAACATCAATTCACTCCTAATAACTTAGTATGTCATAGAAATGTTAGGCTAGGATATAAACGAAAAGGCTTTTCAGTAAAGGTAACTGCTCATTCCTGCAAACAATAGAGGATAAAATTAATTTAAAATGTCTTTTTAAGCAGGTTAAAAAAAAAAGACCCTCAATATTTAATGAAGTAGACCAGAGAAAAATATGCACTTAAAAAATAAACAACAACAAACTATGTTCTCAAATAAGCATATAAACCAGAAATAGTATGAAAACTTTTGGTGAAACTATTTTATATGATTTGTAATATAAATACATATTCACTTTTAAAACACTCACAGAAGTACTTGCAAAACAATTTGACTTATTTAATTGAGTGCTTCTTATAAGTATTACACTTAGGAGAAGATATCGCCAGGAAAGGTATCATGCTTACCACCGTGATATTAAAATACTGAAATTGAAATGAACACTATTAATTTTCATGTTATCAAAATCTTAAACAGCAGTCTTATTGAGTCCTTATATCACAACATATAAAAAAATCACAAAAATAAATTGTAAGACAAAGTCTCTTATTTTCATTAAAAATAAGGATGGCATTTGTATGACGTAGAAGATATTAAAGACGTACAAAAAACATAAACACACTCCATAAGGAGCTTGTGTTCTAAAGAAACACTTTAAGTACTAGTTTTAAAATTCTCAAAGCATGAGTTAATAGCAGACCTTGACATCAATAGACAGAAAAAAATAATTTCATTTGAATTCTAAAAAACACACATGAAGTTTGACTAATTTATGATGTTTTAAAATAGATCTTACAATCCTAATATATGCATTTCGTGAGTGAAAAATTACAAGTAGTCATTGAGTCAATGAACTTTATCATATATTTAGTGGATTACTTAAAAATAAGGATAAGGCTTCAAGAATTCTCACAAACTCCTTGATTCCTTCTAAAAACTGTATTACTACTACTATCATTACATAAACATTGAGAAAATAATACAGATTTGGATGCATACACATTTGATAAATTTTTATAGCACAGAACCTGAATACAGTCTACTTTTTAACAGTATACCACTTAATAATTTCAATGTATAGATCTTTAAAAATATGACACAAATTTCAATTATTTTATTAAAAAAAAAGATGATGATGAATCAGGTAAGTTTTTTATCATGGAATAATCTCAACCTGCTGGAGGGCAAAAAAATCCCTGCAAATCAACACCAAAAGTTTAAGATTCTTTAAAAGACGTTTGACAAAGGCCACTTTGCATTTTAACATTCTAATGCTGAAGTCATTGTTTAGTTTATGATTTTTTTTAAAGAATGGCAGTGCATTAAACGTTTGGCTAATATTTCTGTCAAAAACTGAAAGCTGACTTTTTGTGGTATTCATTTGTGTCAAGAGTGCTCTGTACATATCCATAGAAATGTTCTTAAAGTTGCCTTTCTCAATTTTATCAAGAGAATTGCACACATAAGGCAGAGAGAGCTAAGTGGAGCCCCTCTGCCAGGTTTCCCAGTACCCGCAGAGAGCATCTACTCACCTCCAGACTTGTTAGAGGAACTGGACAAAGGGTCAATGCCCACTTCTTGTTCTTCTGGTTGCAGAGGATGTCTAGTTTCAGATAAGGAATGATACATGGTAGGAAGTGGATGATGTCGCCAAAAGTACCTGGAACGTGAAAAAATATAGAGAAAAGTAACAATTTTTTTTATTTCTGCTATGACTAGGAATAAATACAAGACTGAAATGATCAAATGAGCATTACAGACATTTACATGTTTTCCACAGGCTCCGGGGACTGTTACTACACATTGGTAGGCTTATGCAAAGAAGTGAAAAGGTAGCACAATATTTCCATTTCAGCAATTTCTCCAAAAATCTGGACTTTATTTATAGTCTTTATATCAATGTTGAATCATATTTATTTTCATCAAACTTTGTACAAAAAGCTGTACAATAAGTTAAAGAAATTATTCTCCCACTTATAGTATCCTTTTGTTTTACAGCCAAAATAATACACATTCACAATAGAAACTTCCAAAAATATGAAAATATAGCAAATTAAAATTATTCATAATTGTAGTAGCTAGAAATACCACTCTTAACATTTCAGTGTATTATACATATCCTTCCTATCTTTGTTCTGAGCATTTAAAATGTATGTTTTTAATGTGATCCATCATGTTAAACTTACTGATTATGTAATCTACTTTCAACTGAGTGTCCTTCCAAGTTATGAAAAAAGTGGGTATACTATTATTTCTAATGGATCCTTAGCATTCCATTATATAGCCAGCACAACTTATGTAACCAATTCCTTATAAGTAAACAATTAGGATGCTTTCAGTTGTTCAACACTATATACAGCAAATGATTATCTTTTAGCAGTGTCATATCCATGACTATCTCCCTTAGCATAAATTCTTTTATGTGCAATTGCTGGACTAATACATACATTTAAAAAATAAGATTATGTGGTAAGTCTGGCAAATTGTACTCTAGAAAGGTCTGTACATAACAGAACAATTCATTTCCCCTGGATTCTTATTAAATGGATAGTTCCTCTTTTGTTTTGAACCAATGTGATACTCAAATTTATACTGCATTTGCTTGACGATTAGTGATATTACTGAAGACTTCATATATTTCTCTAAAATGTTTTATTATATTTTGTGAATGGAGTTTATTGTTATGATTGTGTTCATGATTTGTAAGCATGCTTTAAATATCATGCATATTAAAACTTTGTCATATGATACATATATTTTTCTTAAAGTATGTCCATCTTTAAGTTGTATGGCATTTTTGCAACATAAGTAACTTCTTCATTTTTATGCACCCAAATATATCTGTATCACTATTATTGAAACTGCCCTTTAAACAAATCAATAATGGGGTACCAGGCAAGAACTATGGTAAGAGCCTAGCTAAAAATAAGGCACAGACCTAGCTCAAAATAATGATAATTAGCCACTGTCCCCCTGTTTGCTTCTCTATAATTACAACTCTGGAGCCACACAGCTGGTGGTCATAAAGATTCTTAGCCTTCTCCATAGATAACATCACCTTTCTGAAACCAAGGGGTAGTTTCTGAAATATCTTCCAGATCCCTCATTCCATTGAAATGGCTGACCCACCCAGAGCAGTGGCCCATACCAAGGAGCTGACTCAATTGGTCTTGTGACCCCCATCCAAGAACATGGTCAGCAAAGAAGATAATTTCTACAACCCAATGGTTCCTCCCCGAACCAAGCCAATGAGCAGACTCAATTGCCTGTGCAAACTGTCTTTAAAAACCCTGTCTCCCAAATTCTCTGGGAGGCAGATTTGAGAAATTTCTCCCATCTCCCTACTTAGTCCTATGCAGAATAAACTCTTTCACTGCCGTAAATGCTGCTGTCTCGGCATGCTGGCTTCCTCTTGGGCAGCAGGCAAATGAACCTGGTTGGGTGGCAACATCATGGTTTATGCCTCTGGTATTACGCTTACAACAACATGATTATATAAATAATCATTTTGAAGGTTTTTTCCCCTTCATCATATTTCTATAAATTATTCCAAATTAAACAAGATTTTTTAAATGAAATGATTTTGAGGACAGACACAGTGGCTCATGCTTGTAATCCTAGCACTCTGGAAGGCCAAGGTGGGAGGACTGCTTGAACTCAGGAGTTCAAGACCAGCCTGAGCAAGAGTGAGACCCCATCTCTACAAAAAAAAAAAAAAATAGAAAAGTTAGCTGAGGGCAGTCCCAGCTAGAGGAGAGGAGAGGGAAGGAGAGGGGAGGGAAGGGCAGGGAAGGAAGG